>JAMKCH010013230.1:0-235529 GCA_023653785.1 Ophioderma brevispina | reverse complement strand
TCGAAATCAAATCAGGCTTTTCCCGACAATAAGATTGTCTCTCCAGAAGAGTATACCTATTTCAAATAGACATTGGTTTTTTTCGACGCCGCAAAAGTGACATATAACAGACAATTGGTGTTTTTAATTAGAAAAAACGTAACACCTCTTCGAGATATTTAAAACAAAACCGATAATTATATAAAATCGATTTTAAGTTATTGTCTCGGACCGTATGTGTAAGATAAATAATTCAAACACACCGTTATGAAAAATCATGGAGTCTTGAAGGTTTGGCTTGCCTGTTAGACCCCGACCTATTCGGGTCTAAACAGCCTCACCACCGACCTTATCAAAACACCATATTTTTCATAGGGTGTCTTCTCAGGCTCATTTATCTATATATTAAGTACATTGAGGTGACGTCAAGAGCTGCTCGAAAGCGCTCTGGAAAATGTCTTGATTGGAGGTCTAAACAATTCATGATTTCATTATAACATGTGCAAGAATATCAACTACAATCTAGATTGGGATAATATGGTATGAAAGGTGATGGAGTTAAAATCAAAGGCTTTTACAAGGCGTGCTCTAGAAGTTATAGGCATCCAGCAATTTAAAGCATACTCGACATAAGTAAGGAATTGTCTCTGTATGCTAAAAATAATTTTTGGTTATTATCGTGCTCTATGCTTTAAGAAAGCGAAGAGCCCGATAACATGGGCCTGATTTTCACGATTTGAACTGCAGAGGTGCGCATGGAATGAAGACAATAGCACAAGAGCATGGTCGTATGGCATTTGCATTGGTGCCAAGTTCATGCCTAATGACCCTGACAGGCTATGAGTTAAGCTCATCCCAAGGAGGGACACGGTTCAATGGGTTGTTACTTGTACATATATAACATGAACTGACATTATGTGATCTGGGGTGTTATATAAATACCCAAAAACTAGGGGGTTGTATTTTTGTAAATACATGGTGAATGAAAGCTACTGACTGTGCCAAGGGAGGGAAGTGATATTTTACTTAGTTTCATAGTTGATTTTCACTCTGAATAATAGTACTTGGGAACCTGCCGACTATCTTTGTTGTTAATTTCACTCTGATATAGTACTTGGGTGCCTCGCCGACTATCTTGTTGTTGAATTTCACTGGGAATAAATAGTACTGGGTTGATTCTTATGCGACTATCTGTGTGTGGAATTTCAATCTGAATAATAGTACTTGGGTGACCTGACGAATATATGTATTGTTGAATTTCGCAGTTGTGTGCAACTTGTAATTGGTCAAAATGCAATATCTGATATGGGGGTGATTTCAGCGGTAATAAGCAGCGTAAAGGCAATTACCTCACGGGCACCGCACATGCATTACCTTTCTCTACAAAACCTTTAACATGAGCCCCTTGCATGCAAGAACACACATGGTGTCCCAAAGCACTTGTCTTTATTTTCGTTAATTCAGCTTAGTATTTGTCAAGACTGTTTAATTTATGTCACCAGCGACGGTTGAATCTAGTATCCGAATCCAAACCTGACTGGGAATCTTACCGATCAACATGCCAGTGCATGTTCTACGGTCTCATGTATTCGGTCACGCATCGAAAAGACGAGTGCCGCTGCACGTTCAGTAACAAATTCCCCAGGTAGACCCACAACCGTCCCAACCGTCTTGGCTTAATCTTACTATCTGTTGGTTTTCCTTAATCCTTGAACAATCTTATTTACGTCACAAAAACTGTTTTTAAAACAATTTTGTTCCTTTTTACCCTGACTCCAAACCAATGTCGTAAGTATACAAACTATACATTTTGGATTCCTTAGACTAGACCAGACAATATGACCACAACTTTTCAACATGAATAGTTATTACTTTTTCCTGAGATGCCCAGCGCACACAACACACCATTACGTGCTTTCTTGGCACACAGCGACGCCCCATTGTTGAAGTCTTGGCAAACCTTGACCAATCTTCACAGAGCGCTAGGGAGTTTATCAACCACATCATAAGCGGCCTGAGCGTGGGAAACTCCGCGTAGAACCAGTGTCAGGTAGCGTTGATTCGGATATTTTGTACATAGCGGTACACACACGGCGATTGCGCAAAATACTTGGCCTATCGTAACGATTTCCGTCACCAAAATATTCAACTAAAGTGTCTAGTTACGGACTAGTTATTTAATGCTATGTTTATTTTTGAAAAAGACGAAAAAACTGAAATTACGATCCATACAAGCATTTTCTTACCTTATCAGCTGGCTCATTTCTCGATTGCTGCTGGTCAACAAGTCTGACAACCCCCGGCTTACAAAAACATTGAGGTAAGGGTTTTTTTTTGTGGAACCGTTTCTTAACAGGCAGATCGACGATGATTCTTTGATTTCGCGATATCCAAGGTACGGCCGCGAAACCGTTTTTTCAAGCTAATCGCAGAGCCTTTAACGCAGCGTCTGGCTGTAGGGACATGAGGTGCGCATGTCTAAGAATAGCCGCCAATTAGCGATGCGGATACGGAATAGGTGCGCTGTGTCCCCGCAGGAGAGATGCTATGGGCGCTTCAATCGTGTGACATGTGTTTGCCATCTCCAGGACAAAAAAAAAACAAAAACATGTGATGTGCGCTTAGCCGAACTCGAACCGGCAACATCGAGCTCCGTATTAGAGTGTACAGCGATTTTTAAACCATTAAAAGCTAACAAGTCATGGTTGGTAGGCGCCGCTATAGATTTTACTATAGGTGTTAGGTCCGAAGGTGTCCAGCGCGTTCCCTAGCGGATAACATCCGAACGGTATATTTTACATATACCTCAGCTTGTTAGTTTAATTTTAAGAGGCGCCGTCACTAGTAATACGGAGTTTGGCTGGTTTGAGTCCGGCAAGCGCACACGATTTTTTTCAGTCATTCAACACTAGTGTGGCACGGCCCATCTCATGAACGATTGATATATATCATCCTTGTCTGCCTGGAGAACTAAAACTTTTCAACTGTTGTAAGTAGTTTAACAAGTTTGACTCCTGTTTATTGAATTGGCCCTGTTGGAAAAAGTGACACCACAATTTGAGATTACTTTTTTGCATGCTACTAACTACCATGTGTCAAACTTAGTAGATAGGCAGGAACAACTCCTTAAATTAGACCCTGGACATAGGCCCTATGGAATATTATGCCTCCTTCTATATGGTGCATTAACTTTGGTATTAATTCTATTTCTGGTTTGTTTGCCTTGCCCAATCGGATCGACCTAACAATTTCAATGTTGTAATGATTATGACACACACTCACACACACATACCCACCACACCACACAAAGCCCAACTATTTTTGGAGGTTTCAGCACAAACCTGCATTTTAGTTTTATTGCGGTTTTGAGGTGTTTTCATTCATCCATAGTCAATGCCGACTAAATTAAACTAAATGCACAGATGACACAACAATTCAGAACTCTGCGACGTAATATAGTGTCTCAAACAGTAATAAGGTCCAACACTGCTCACAGTTTCTGAGGACAATTTAAAAGAATGGAAAAATTACCAAATGGCTACTTCCAAGTTCCAATGTCCCTCGTTAGTTTAACATAAAAGTATTCACCTTTTGACAATCATTTTGTTTTAAACAGACATGAATTCCTAGACGGACAACCGTACTAAGATGTTGAAGAAACATTTGGCTCCTGGCAGTTGGCGGCCTTCTGTCCTGTACTTTGTTGGCCTCATTGCACGCACAGCGTTAGCTATGAAGGATCGGGACTCAAAGGACAGATTTATTCACTAGAAGACTCTGGAGGGACGAGGGCGATGGTTATGGAAAAATGACAACACCGACAAAGAATTCGCATACTATCTTGGATTGGATCCAATAGCAGAGAGTGATGTTTACTACCAACCAAGTTTACTTTCAGGTAAATCTCCCATCTTTAAAATTTTACCCAGTATAATTGCATTTTCTTTACAGGTGCATTCGTGATCACCAGCATCGTCCCACCCCCCTATTTACATCAAGGTATTGACCTTTGATATCATTCTGAACCCGTTGGGTCCAAGTAAGTATAGTTGCCTAATCTTTCACTTGCAATATCCACCTACTCTAAATTCGTATTTTTTGTATTTTCTGGTCCGTATTACATAAATTACAACACAATGACGTCATAAGGCACCGCGTTTCATCTATATCGCACACGAAGGCATCAAAAAAAACGCGACGATCATCGACTATTTTGGAATAACCTTTTTCTTGAGGATATCTAGTCAATCATAAATAAAACTAAATATGCTAGATCACGAAATCACCTGAAAGTATCTCTAAAGTAAGTTTCATCTGTGAAAAAAATTAAAGAAGCTGATTTCAACTGATTTTGGTAGGTATGGGGTCAACAGTTAAACCAAACGGATTTATCGCAGGGGATGGGAAATTGTTTTTTTTTCGGGAGTCCAAAGGTCATACCAGGGGTCAAAGTGTTGAAATTGGCCCAACAATAACATACAACATTACAAGTTCGACACGGCTCTGCATTTTTGATTATCACAAAGCAAAATGTCCGTTTAAAACGACGCTTGTTGAAAGTCCAGTCCAACTGGTGAAACGTACATAACTACTCGTTGAATTGTGCACCTACCACTAATCGTGACTACAGCTATATCGTTAAAAATTTTAGTAACTAGTAATGACAAAACAATTATTCGTTTTTATAGCTATATAAGCAACGTTTTTCTAAAAGCTTCGTATTGTGTCCAACACTTATAAGAACTGTCGAAGAGATTTTTTAAATTGATTATTTTATTTTATCTGTTGTTGAAATATCAGACAAAAGTAGTTGGAGGTGGTAAGTAACCTTAAGCCTTGAGGGCCCTTTCACATCCATCGACAAGCATTTGTAATCTTACAGCTGGGTTTCCCGCCGTGGGGACATCACTGTGAAATTGGAAGAGTCCCGGTGGGCTCACTCATTCGGTGAGACGACCCGTAATTATCGTTACCAAAATCGCGGACAAATATGGCACGCGAGAGGGAACATAGATGTGAACCCCTGTTGTAATACATTTTTTGCGTCCATCAATGATAATCACAAATACATATCCAATGAGATAGAACCACCATACCTGTGGAACCATTGTCATTAACCACCATGGCGGTGCCATAGTTTCCGCGTTTTTGGCAAAGCGTGGTAACGATCATCATGCGGTCAGGGGTGCCGGTTGGGTGAGCGCACCCGGGGAAGAGTCCACTTACACGAGGACGATTGAGTAGGGGTTGCTGTAAAGCTAGCCTCGTCAATTTTTCTCAATTGTCCAAATGTGTTGTTCATAAAATGCTAAATAGAGTACATAATATTGAAGAAAATCCCTTTATGACAGAACCTGATGACCCTCCCTGCCCCAAGCTAAGATTTATTATGTGCAACACCTACCGTGATTAAAACAAAATGATCACAAGATACATTTTCTCCATTGATTAGTTTTATTTAATAATATGACTTGTTTTTTTAGTCATATAATCCAAATAGGGGTGTTATTCAATTTCCATAAAAGGCTCCTCAATAGTATATGATATTTCACAAATGGGGGAGTTATGTGACAATGCAAGGGAATTTAATATGACCTTGATGAAAGATGAGAGTCAATGATGCTTTGTCCAGTCCCTATGTTTGGGTCTATTTGTCAAAATGTACAAGTCCTCTGTTAGAAATCACATGCAATAACTTTTGCATGTAATACATGAGGATCTGACTAGTATCTCTGATGGTGCTCTTTTGGGGTCAAAGGGTCAGCGTGGAGCTCACAGGGGTGAAAACCTTAAGGTGCCATGGCCCGATCGCTCATAGCCTCGTCCCAGAATCCCCGAGATTAAACCGGAAGTGGTCAATATGTTGGCATCCGAGAAAGCTACACTATTTTTTTCCTCTCATTTACCCTGTAATATCTTAGGCCAAAGGATGGTTGGTTTGGAAGTTTGAGCGAAAGGGCCCCATTTTGTCGAACCAATCTTAATTTTACACCGTACTCCTATGGGGCTTACAAAATCCACGTTTTAGCTCTCGCATGCAACGGATTGAACTTCGGCCGCGAAAATTTACAGATGGGGTTTTGAGTGAAGGCTAATCATCAAGATGAAAACTTCATATCCTTACATCGGCCATCTGCCCCTTTAGTACTTGTAAAGCGACCAGTGTCAATGGTAATCTGAAAAACAAAAAATAGTTGCATCTTGTAATGTAGACCTTGTTGACAGATGAGTCTACATGGATCCTTCATACGATCCACTGTTAAAGGAGGAATGGCTCGCTTTCATTAGAGATTTTCATCTTGATTTGAATGCCTTGCAACATTAACCCTCTGTAAAATGTGACGCTGATAGTTCAATCTGGTGTGATTGAAAGCGAATACACGCTCATAACACCCATCCAGCCCTAGAAATTTTACGGGTTTGGGTGGTCAATGAGAAATGGTAATTTTCATCAGATCACAAAAGCTTGACGACCTTCCCGTAAATCTGATAGTCTTGCGACTCTTATACTCCACAACAGCCTGCTCATGATACATATGCCTAGGTTACGTCATTACATTGTCTCACATGACGCAAATCATCGTGGGGGAATGTAGTGCACAGGTCTCAGGTGAGTGTGCAAATCTGTTTGAAAACTGTGAATTTTGGTACACAAGTTACTTTATCATTGATAAAAAAGAATGATGGAAGCACTTGCCACACACCTTTCATGGCCTCCAGCTTAGAGTTCAGGTACAGGGGTAAACAATGTTAAAAATGTTTCCGATTGTGTTTGAAATGCACACCATGCTGTTTGTCTGTTACAAGGATTCCAGAAAGTGTATAGTTTAATAACTACCTAGGCCTATAGTTTTAAATTAATGGGTTAAAAACTGTAAATTGATGAAAAAGTCATTTTGGTTTGTAACAGGGGTCAAAAATGAAAGTTGCTGGTTCAGCTCATAAAATGAAATATAGGAAATTTTTGACTATCTTAAGTGTTTGGTCATTAACCAAAATGGCGATAACGTGAAAACTAAGCATAAACAGATAGTGGCAAACTATTTCTTATTTCATCCTTTAAGCTAGGGACAATTGCACAACACATATTACCTGAATCAAATGACTTTTAAAATCTTTGCCCCATGTACACACCAAAATTGTCTTTTTCACAGTTTTAACAGTTTTACCCGATTATCCTAATTATAAATACGCCATTAAAGTGTAAACTATACTTTTTGAAATCCTTGTAGCCAGGTGACTGTAGTTAGTGTAAGATGTGCGCTTCCGTCCATAAACAATTCGGAACTTTGCACACACAAGTAACTTTAGGCATTGATAATCCACTAAATGGATGGAAGCACCTTTGTACTCTCCTTAATGGCCTTGCCGCCACCTCGGGTTTCAGTTCTACATGGTGTCAAAAATGTTAAAATTTCTGGATGTGTTAAAAAGCACACCATGGTGCATGTCTGTCACAAGGATTCCCAAAAGTATCGTTTACACTCTCTTACGGCTTATAGTCCCGGAGTTATGGGGTAAAACTGTAAACATGGTGAAAAGTCAATTTTGGTGTTTACAATGGGTCAAAAGTTGACAGTCCTTTGAATCATTTAATTGTGGGGGCAATTGTTTCCCGAGCTTAAAGGATTGAAATAAGGAATACTTTGCCAATAGCTGTTCTGCTGGTTGTTCAGCGGTTTATATCCCAACAAAATAGGTCACAACAGTCAATAGAATCCATAGCTGTCAATAGCTGTTGCATTTTTGGTTAATAACCATCCCGTAAGATAATCAAAACTAGTCCTAGTTTTCATTGTAATGAGCTAAACCAACAATTTTAAACAACATTTTAACAAAATTGGGAGCAAACCTTTATTTTTGACCCCTGCACCAAAACAAATTCTTTTTTCCATTTTTTACAGTTTTTACCCCAAATTCCTAAACTATAAGTCACAGGTAGTGATAAACTATACCTTTTTGAATCCTTGTAACCAGACGGGCATCATGGGTGTGCTTTTCAACACAATTGGACCATTTTAAACTTAACAATTTAACCCCTTGTAACCTTGAAATCCAAGTGGGTGGTCCATGAAAGGGGTGTGGCAATGCTTCCATCAATTTTTTTTGATTATCAATGTAAAAAGAACGAGTTTACCCCGTACAAACCAAAATTAACCTTTTTTAGCCGATTTTTAAACAGTTTTTACACCACCCCATAATTCCTAAACGATAAAGTCACAGGTAGTATAAACTATACCATTTTTTGAATCATTGTAACCACAGGCAACATGGTGGGCTTTTCAACCAATTGGAAACATTTTAAACCAATTTAACCCCTGTCTAACATTGAAACCAAGCGGGTTCCATTAAGGGGGGTTGGCAAGCGTGCTTCCATCAATTTTATATGCATTAATGCCTAAAGGTACCTAGTCTGTGTGCAAAAAATTACACTCTTTCTTACAGTCGACTGTTATCATGACATCATACTATTGAGCATGTCAGTTACTTATCCTTTTTAGCTGGGAATTCATGTTTCATGATTAAACCAGTCTTAAGACAGGGGGATTCAGTTCGCAATGAAATGGCTCTGAAACCCGTTAGTGTGAGTCTTCATTTGCGTAACCTGGGGGGGACGAGACACCGCTGAGAACCTTCTTTTCCCATCTCTAACCCAAACGGACATGACGTTTTTTATTTACTGTTTACCAATATGGAGAAGGACCCAAAAAACCCCTCAAAAAATATTTTTATTTTTTTTCCCCTCCCCATTCCCCCCGCCCCCCATTTTGCAAGGGTTATTGGTAGTTTTGGGGTTTTTTTTTAAATTGGCTTTTTCAATGAACGTTATCACTGGAAGATCGTGGTGCGACATGACGACTGCATAAGTGCAGGTTTTCTTTCTATACGTTTTTCCAGCAGCGAAATGGTTAACGTAATTGTCCGCCTACGATTGGGGAGATAGGGAAAATGGCCAGCAAAAGGACATTATGTGCTACTTAGGAAAGAATTCTTTGAATGACATTAGAAATCTACTTCCGAAGTTTTTATGCTCCAAACCCTACTGACAACCAAGTGTAAGCAATAATAGGTTCAAGCCATGTCTATACCAGAAGTAAATTTCCAGATTAACGTAACAACCAAACACATCTTCTTCTCACAATGAAGTATTTACACAAATCCGACGAATTTTGACCTGGTTTCCCAGGAATATAATTACTTACATTATCTTGCCACTTTCAGCGTCGTGACTTGAACAAAGAAGTCTGGGAGCAATAATGTATATCTCACTGCAATATGATTAAATTGTAGGGGTGGCTGCACATTCCTGAAGTGAATTGAATATCCCGCGCAGCACGTAAAAATCCTAATTCATTATTCCTTCCCTTTAACCATGGTAACAAAGATAGACGAGGCCTAAAGAAATTATTTGGCTTATTAATTCCATGGCGAAAGATTTTTAGCCTACACAAGCACAGTAGAAAACATCCAAAAAGAGTAACCGCCCACCCCTGAAATTCGGTCAGTTCAAACGATACATCGTATTATACCTGTTTAAATAGTAAATATTATATAGAGCTCGAGAACTGGCGAGCACAGAACTAAATAAAGAACGAAAAAATACAGTCTCGAACCTCTCGCTTTCTAGGGCTTGAGAAATACCACTAGGCCACAGATAGGACTGTGTTATATGTGGATACCAGTGAACTAGCGCTAATGTATTTGATTCTTTATTTCAGATTTGTCAAGCGCCTGAATTATATTTTTTTATATTTGAGCATGGGAGGGCCTATATGCATGATTATTTCTAGCAGAATCTATGACGATGCGAAACTCATTCAATGCACGGCGAGGATCAAGTAAATGATACAGACGCCGAGAAGTAACTATTTTTAAATATGTGAAAAATTGGACTGGTGTTTATTTAGCGCAATTTTTGACACCTCATGGGCGTTTGGACTAATATTTTTTGATGATGGCCATGGCCTATTGTGTCAGGTTCCAGGATAAGTCTGTCCAGCACACCTTGTCCGCTAAACTTGCCTAACACCTTGTTTCGTGGTTTTTGATAACATGTTTAGTAATTCATGATTTTTTTGTTCCTCCTCCTACCTCGGTGCATTGTTTGTGCTTGCTTTGGTTATAATGAGTTGTAGAAGGGGGACATGACCCACCTTTTTTTGTTTGGCAAGTCTTACATTTGATTGTGCAATTTTACATATATTTTTACATATTATTTAAAAGTAAAAATCGACTGTTTTTGTATAAGTTTGTTAGACCTAATCATGGAAATGTGTTGTATAATCATCCTTCTTTGGATTGCGTGTTTTACTTAGATTGTGGCAAATTATATAGGCCGTATTCTTACACATAATTAATATAATAAGTTATCGCTTTGTATAAAATGTGAATTTTTGGTTTTAATCTGGGCAAACGAAATGACACCCACACATGTATGATTTTCATGGCCTGATCAAACGTTTTGGTTTAATTTTCAGTCACATTTTGAAAAACCTAACGAAAGGATTACAGATCAGTCCAGTAAATATCAACGACTCTTGAGTTTCACAGCGTCAAACAAGAAACTATCAACGGTTACCCTCTTCCACATCCTGGAAATTGGTGGCGCTTTTAACTTGCTCTCAGTGCTTCGTCTACCATTGACAGTTCCTGGAGTGTAAGTAACAATATCTGTTTGAACGTAAAACTCAAACATGTGGGTATTTACATAACATGGAAATTTTTTAACCCCTACAACACCACAACATAAATTGACATGCAGTGAAAAATGCACACCAGATTTTGAACCTGGGATACTTCGGTTTAATAGTCCGATGCTCTATACCCAACTGAGCTAATGGGTCAAATGGGGAAGAGTAGTGATATTATATCCAAGGCCTTTCTTCCTATCCTCTTGCTCTACATATCTCCTAACCAAGTAGCGTAGATGTTCATTTAAGGAATATAATCGTATGGAAACCAATTCGATTTCTATATTAACGTGAAAGAACATGCAAATTAATTATACGTCATAATTTAAATTAAATACACCATTAACACAAAATCAGGTCAACCGTTTAGCATCCCTTTCATCATTCCTATAATCTTAACACAATCAATTCTGTTACACTTAGTGACCAAGGGGTTTTTTCACTCCGTTGGTGCCCAGGGGGGGTTCCATGGGACACCACACTAAGGAACCACTTTCCCGAGGAATTTTTTTGCACAAATTTATACCACATTGAGGATCCATACACAACCCCAACAGCAATAAAAATTAGATTTGTTATTTTGGGTCAAATTAGGGACAAAACATTGTTTCAAAACCCGCGAAATTGGACAAAAAGACGGAAAATTCAATGAGCCTTTCTCTGTACAAATCAAACCATTTTTGAAAACTTATTTTATGTTGATATCTCTATCTAAGAAGACCCAAATTACTTATATTTAACACCAAAACACCAGCATTGAGGGATCCTGTATTTTTTACGGTGTTTTTGCAAAATACACTCATTTCCTTTGAGTTTGTACAGTACGGTTTGGCAACGAACCTGATGACAAATTGTTTGTTTCAGCCCATAAGGGTTAATTATTTTTAATGTACTAATAATTGTTTTACTTACTGTATGTGTGACTTTATCAGCAAAAAACAAAATCTTTGGTTCTCGGTTTTCTTATTCTTATTTTTTAAAATATTCTCAACTGACTTTCGTTAGTGCCCAAGGGGGAGTTCCATGGGACCCCCCTTATTATCTCATTAACGGTTTGGCCATTTTAATTATTTTGGTTGAAAGAAGCGATTTAAAATCGACAATTACAAAAAAATATATTTAATATACCTTGCCCTTAATTCCACATGACCAGCAATATAGACGTCTTCAAATTCGTTTAAACCTCTATTTACCATCTGATATATGAATTATATTCCGAAACACGATAAAGGTACGAATTTTAGTATAATAATATACATTGCCAATTAAACTTAATATCTAGGATATTTTTATTTGGTTAACATACCTTTCAAATGAACATAGATGGCAATATTCTTCCGTTTAAGTGCTTTAAGCCTACCAACTTGCCATGTCCTTCTGGTAAATCACTTTGACCAAACATCCTTGAAATTATTAAGCCCTATAACAATAAAGTCATTTAATATAAATATCCCAGTGATACAATACATGTCGCATACCCCATGGATAACCTTATAATAATTTCTGGATGATCCTATCTGAATATATACAGACATATGGTAATTTGTACGTTTTAAAAGACTGAACGGCAGACGTATGGATGTATAACCAAATATATTACTTTAATATGGTAGATTTGAAGTTTCCCCGCTATCTTGAATTGAAGACGCTTATCAGACGGAAACGCAGATCAGAGTTTGTATGGGTCCTAAGAAATTATCCCAACCCTTTAAGTTAAACCTTCTGGTACTTGAGCGCTAGAGTTCCCCCCAGTCTCTCTGCACCACCCCCCCCCCCCCAAACACCCCTGGCAATAGTGTGTTTTTCCAGCGGGGGGAGGTCAGATTTATTTGGCATCACGTACGTCATTCGGAAAAATTAGCACCCAATATAAAATACCCAGTAAAAAAGTATATAGATTCTATGGTGTTAAAGGCTTACATGAACGGTCTTTTTCTGTCCAATAAATGTAGCGAAAACGGTTTGCTGCAAAAGTTTACAACACCATAAAACGAATCATTACGTTAATTTAACGAAACATGCGAGCCACTATATAGGACAAATCAAATGTCTTGAAATGGATTTTGGAGTAAAATATGTGCGATATGGCCAGATCCTAATTATCCGTCCGGGGGGGGGGGGGGGGGGGGGGTAGGACATGCCAACCGTTAACAGCAACAGTGAAATTCAAAACGGCATCAACTTCCGGGTGCTATGTCCTGTTTCAAAGACTTAACGTAGGAAGGGGGCGCTCTTACGTATATCGGACGTTGTAAACACCAGACCAGGGCCCCTGCACAGACTGACTAACGACTACGCCTGTTTGCAGCGGGGTGAATCCACTAACCCCGACGGGATTTTGAAGTCCTAATTTTTTTTCCTAATTTAATCTGATATTACTAAGATCTTTGAACAAAGGTTTAAGAGATGATTTGCAATGTCACTGGGGCCGAGACTGCCATAGAAATGCCACATATCAGTTCCCCAAATTACCGTTTGGAAATCCCATGTGCCCAAATCGAGCAGAATCGTGTCACACCACTCCACCACCCCCCGCTTGTTTGCATGACGCGGTAATCTCGTGTGTATGTTTGTATGCGTTCGTGCTCGTACCTCTGTGTCGATAGAGGCGATGGTAGTGACCCCAAATACGTGAGAATGAGACTAATTTAGAATAAATAGCGTCCTGGCAGTTTAGGATTTTTGAAATGGGCGCGAAATTGAATTTTCAAAGCATTTTTTTCTCCAAAATTTCTTCTACGAACTATTGCTTAAAAATGTGTCTTCCTTTGCCGTATTTTGAAGGAATTCATTAATCGGTTTCGGAGGATTTTTGTCCATAGAGCTCCACAGGAGATCGGCAACCTCATAAAATCCCAACTCTAGTATCGAACATCGTCGTCCGTCCCCCTAGTTTCCCCGTGTATATTTTAACTGGGTATTTGAATATTGTCTTGATCTCGTTGTTGGAGTTCATTTCTTTGTTGCTCGGTATAGACCTTATTCAGTTGATCTTTTTATTGCCGTTTGATGAACAATTTCATTATGCAACTTGCAACAAGGTTTTTCTAAATCGAAATTGTATGAGGTTCCCAAAAATCATGGTGTCCATTTTTTAGGAATGGGTTCTTGGATTATGTCTAGGGGGAAAAGGTTTATTATACAGGGTCAAATATAAAAAGGTGCAAACTGTGTTTTTAAAATATACCATCCATGTCAGACCATTCAAGGGATTACAGAGGTTCAGTTCCCCTACGAGGGTTTAGTACAAAGTTACAAGGCAAAACGTGTTCAAGGTCACACTGGGGTAATGTCAGATTCGATCGGTTTGTTTTTAAAATTGGGGTGCAAATTGTTCGTCTTACTGTTCAGAGCCGAAAATATACAGGTCGCGTTGTCAGTGACGGTTTCGATGATATTACGAGGGCCAATAATGATGAGGGTCGTGGAAAGCTGAAAATTCTCATCTTCTATAAAATAATGACCTTGAATTTTCTTGAGCCTATTGTACTAAACCAATAGGTCATAAATATGGGGCAAAACTATACCTTTTTCAGAAAACCATATAGCACGAACAGATTGTAATAAATTTTAAACAATTTTCAACAACTTTTTTTTGTTTACCCTTACAAATTTTGCCCCCTTTTCTAAAACACCCAAACACATTTTAAAATTACACTCATGATTTGCCAGATTCCGCGTGAAATTCTGTATTGGAAAAACATTGGGTCAAAATGTATATTAAAAATCTTAACAAAATATCTATTACATTTCCTCCCCATGTACTATTGGGGCAAACCCGATGGTAACGGCTTGCCGTGGTGTCGCACCTGCGGCCCCTCGGTCCATTGCGCCCGCTAAAACTCTCATGCGGTCCGCGTGGTACTTCCCAGAAAGTCAAAATTCAAATGCATTTATACCTTAAATAATAGATTAAAAGAAGGTGACATTTGAATTAGTTCAAATTCCTCAATCTGAAACCGAACTTTTTAAACACTGTTGAAAATTAGTGCCGATTTATCAATCTGAAATCAAAAATTTTCTAAAAATTATGGAAAATTAGGCCCAATTTTCTTTCTTCAACATGACCCACTTTTCCCAATTTGCTAAAAAGATCAACAAAATGTAGCACGAGTGTTAATTTGACCTAAAATCTGCATTTCTGGTATTGTTACTGGGTTTTTTGGGTAAATATTGGTATAGATATGGTCCCGACTTCAGACTTTTGTACGCACGTCTAAAATCAAAATTGAGAGGCCCCGATTTACTTGTTTGCGGCTGCATAGTTGTACATCATCCAATGCGGTCCCTGCTTCAAAAAGGTTGGACACCACCCCTGCTCTAAATTGGCAGTGGCTTTGGCGGTGAGAGGAAAACTGCATTGCTTTCGTGCTTAAATACGAAGCGAGGCAGTTTTCTCACTTTGAAAGCATCACCGACCACAACGTTCACACCCGGTTCTGTTCCTTCAACATCAGGAAAGGGCCAATAGAACTGAAGTCTATGGCTAGACGATATCACTATTATATATTTATTTTTAGGGAGCTAGTGCAGTTCAGATGTATAGCTTCATACTCCCGGTCATAGGCTGGTTTTAATTTCAGCAACGGGTGCAACTTTTTTGATGCATTTGGCTTACAGATCGGCAAATTCTTGATTACTTTGTATTGTGTATTGTGGTGATGGTGTGTGTGTTGGGGGGGGGGGGGGGGTGCGCCCGTGCGGTGTGTGTGTGTGTGTGTGTGTATGTGTGAAAATTCAGAAATTTGTGAAAACTCAAAAAAATATTCTATGGCTTCAAAATATTCAGCAATGAATGTCTGAATGGAGAGCTTGATAACTCAGTAGAATTTGCCCAATGAAGCAATCACAGACTCTGATTTTCAGTGGCTATGTGCCTAACGGAACTGATAAGACGCAATAGGTGATTTTATAATAGAACTGCTGACTCGAGCACTTATGAAGCATCAAAGACCGTTGAACATGACAACTAAGGGCTACGAACGAAAGGTATTTTGAAGAAGCTGAAAGGATTATTATTCCTGAGGAGTTCGTGGTTGGCAAGACGTGTAATACATTGAAGAATATCCTTTAGGACAGTGGGACCTTCCACCACCCGAACAGTGCGATATAAACAAGTGATTAGGGGAAGGTTTCAAAAAACCACTCGCCATTTCCAGGATAGTCTTTCCGTTTGCAAACTGATTTCTATTGTTTTAAACAGACGCTGGCGGCCAAGCATTTTCCAATATAGTAACTCACCCCGTGGGCACTTAAGTGTTAGGGATAACATCATTGTTTGGTAACCAGTGTGTGTTACATATGGCCTCTTCAAAAAAGTACTATAGTATCAAATTTGAACAATATGTGACCGTCATAAAACTGGAGGATTTATAACATTATTGTTAAGGCAAATCTACAAAATCAAACGTTTCGAGAGTTGTTTTCGCCATTCATGCATAGCAAAAATTGGTATTATTGGCATTTCTGGGTGCCAAAATAAGCATACCTATGTTAGTACTTAAACAATAAGAAGCAATACACAAATAATGTCAGTATTTGCTTACAAGTAGCATTAAGACGTAACGTAAGTACCATTTTGGCATTTTACACAGTAAAGTATAGGCGGTGCCCCCTACCTTTGACGGACACCTGCATAACAGCCTTAGATCATATTCGATTGCGCTTTGCCTGTGTGCTAACAGGGAATGATCCGTTAGGGGGACGGGTGGTACGGCCCCCCGGGGGTTGTGGTCCCCCCCCCCGTCGAACGAGGGTTATCTATGCTTCACAGTACACGTTTCTTTAAATTAAATTCAATCTATATACCGTCCCTAGAGGAAATCATGGCGATACCGACAAAGAGGAGGTAGGCCTATATGTTGGTGTTGATCTAGGACAATGTGTCATGCCTAAGGCAGGTGTCCGGCTCCGTGTTTCCTTTTTTTTCAAAAGTGCATTTAAATGCAGTTAAAAAAGACGGTAGCGATATAAATTTCTAGCCATCTAATCATTTTGCTATCTCTAATTCATAATCAATTTTCCAACTGTTTTGTATATTTTGGGAAAATATTACAAAATGTGTTATTGCCTGGATCAGCCTTATTCTTATTAGGGCAAACGCTTCTCATACAAGTTTAGTTTACTAGAGCAATTTTAATTTTTTTAGTATTACTTTATTGCACTTAAAAAGACATTCAAAAAACCGATGGTGTTGTGCAAAAGGGTGACCCCTAACAGGCACACAGGCCCACAAAGCTGGGGACACTAAAACAACCCCTCAAAATATCAATGAACAAAAGATTTTAGGTACAAAAGTACAATACATAATGATAAAAACCGTTAAAATATACATAAAATTTTATTAAAAGACATAAAATCAATCAAATAGCATTTATAAAGCACAAAATATATTGCACAAGACGAGCCCATACTACATAAGTAACGACTATATGTATGAATTGTTAGCTAGGTAATGGTCAATCAAGAGACGCCCCGAAAGATTTGAACTGGGGAAAGTATGAAGATTCTTGAGATTGGAGGGAGGGCAATTCCATGAATTGTTAAAATACGGTTTAAAATAGGTCTGCCGAAGATGTTAGTACGGCATCTGTTTGGAATGATAGGGGGAGCGTTTTGTGGATCTTAAATTGTGATGCTCAGAGTAACGAAAATAATTTTGTCATGGAAAATGATGAACGTCATACTTTGAAGACCTTTAAACAGAAGAATATTATCTTTAAATTTACGGCGATTATCAAGGATGAGGAGATCGAGCTCTTTTAGACGATCCTCATATTGGAGCCGAACTCTCAGGATGATTTGGTTGCGTGTCTCAGGGGGGGGGGGGGGGGGGGGGGGGGGGGGGGGGGGGGGGGTGAACTTTTTCAATGGAGCTGATGAGGCCCTTTTTCTTTGGGGAGGGATTCCAATTCTGACCCATATTCCAAAATGGTCTTATCTGACAAGTAGAGAATTTTTCCGGGTTAATGGATCATAATATCATGACAGTGTGCCGAATCAAACACTAAAATGCGGTTAGCCGTGCAACTCTATGATTTATATGAGGTTTCCAATTCATATTACTCCGTAAACTAAGATACCAGATCATTCTGATTGCAATCAGATTGGCAAAATGTGCTCACCAAGCTTGTAGTTAAAGGGGCAACATGATGTTTCCGGGTTTTGACTGTAAAATAACACACTTTTTGCATTAAAAGCATGTCCATTTAACACTCCAATTAAAAGAGCATTAAAGGTCTTTTTGCAGAGCAACTTGGTCCCAAATGTGGATATGGTTCTGGCAACATTTGGGAATCATCAGCAAAAGACAATTTCTGTGCCATATGAACACAGGAGGCATATAATTAATAAAAACCACAAAGATAAATGGCCCAATATGGAACCCTGTGGACGCGGAGGTTACTGGCAGCCATTCTCAGAATAAGCACCCTTAATGACCCCCTCTGGACATTTATGTCAATTTAAAGGGGCATTTGGTGATTCCTAGTGTTATATAGCCTCCATTGTTTCTGATTAACTTTTAAAAATATTTTCTCAATTTTTTTTGAGAAAGGGTTTCTCACAGGAAAGTACTTTGTTTACTATAAAAGGCGTAGGTGAGTGCCCCAGTGTTGTTTATGCAAAATGCACCTGTTAGATAGATTGCACATAATAGAAAGGGGAATTCCCACAAGATTTAAACGTAGTACTTAGTCACTTGTTTATGATTTAAGATAAAAACATGTGAGTGATAAGTAACTTACCCCATGGACGTTATAAATGTGAAAAGGATGCAATTTAGTGATTGTAATTTTTGTGAAATCTGATTTGATGGTACTAGTTGTTATGCATGATGATGTAATGATTATTGTTTAGAAAGGGGACATTCTAGCTGTGAGAAGTTAAAAATACTTTTGAATGAAGGACTGAGGCCAAGCAGTTGTAATCAGGAGCTAAGCCAGAGCTCTGGAGCTATCCAGCGCCGTAACCAGGACCTGAGTTACTCCGGGGGGGGGAAAGACTACAAGAAGTTTCACACATTTTTCCCGGGGCTCGATTCGTCGCCGGGTAGACCCAATTTTCCCCCTTCTCCCCCTTCTTTTCTTTCCCCATTTCTAGCTTCTCCGCACCATTTAGTGTCGGGGGGGGGCCGTATTTGCCCCTGCCCCCCCCCCCCCCCCCCCACCCGCTGGTTACGCCACTGAGCTATACAGTATGATTTATAGCTAGTTACTCTACAATAATGGTGCATTTTAGTTCTACAATCATAGTGCCAGGATTTCAATACTTTGGATGGCAGCGGAGCTTGATGATAAATTGTCTGTCTGTCGTCTTTTAAGCCAAATGGGAAAACAAAAGCCTCCAGTTTTTTGGAATCAAAAAGGGGTCCAATTTGGTCCTACATGAGGACATAGCGACAGACTGATGTGGTATATATACTGATTTTCATTATTGTGGAACATTAGTGTCGTCGAGGGAAAGCCCCGTCGTCTTGAACTGCTGGACAAGCTGACTTAAGGAACTGAAGAAGATTCCCTTTGAAGAGTATTACCTGAGGAGTTTATGCAATCTACTTGTGCGCTGTCATTTTGGAGTCTTCGCTGTGAGGACTATCATTGTTGAACTGGGCACGCGTTCTGTTTTGGCCATTTTGTTAACAATTAAGTATAAATCATAAATTGTGTGTAATTTGTACTATCTATGTAAGGTTTGTTTTTTTGGACAATACCAAATTTTGAAACAATTTACCAATCATTAAAATCTGTTTTATATTATATATAAAATTTTTAGATCCTTTGTGTGCCCAAGGCTCATTTGTTTGTGTTCTTGAAAGGTATTTCTGACCTTTGGACGTCTACGAGACGTCATAACAATAGCATCCTTGTCCAATGCCTAACCTTAAAATAAAATTGTGTGATATAATTTTTGATCATATAAGCGGTATTCTTATTGTTTTTGTGTGCCTAATACACGTCCTTACTCCCTAGAGGAAAATCTGAACAATCACCCGCAAAAAGGGAGGTTGCGCTATTTTTTTGTGTCAACAGTCTGGAGCAATTTCCCACTAATGTCAAGCATAGGTATAGATACTTAAAACCCTTATCCTAGAACCCCCTTGTCAACTTATAAGATTCTATAGCTTACTAATAGTTTTCCTAATCAAATAACACATGTATTGTTTTTTCTTTGTTTTCTTGTTTGACCAATATAAACGTACTAAGAAAACTGTGAAAGAATAACTGTAATTAATGAGAACAGAGAGATGTAAGTCTTCAAATTATAGTAGCCTGGAACGTTTTTTTACATTCCCCTTATATTACCATACACAGATATCAGCCGAAGAGCTTCTGTCAAACGGAAAAGCCATGACGCGACGTCTGTGTTTTGGCCCGTGGGGGGGGGGGGTGGCACTGTATTCAAAGGTGGATATGATCGTGAACCAGAAAGCGCTCAAATGGTTCCTTTTTTCAAACAGTTGATGTCGTGCGTACATTGATTAGGGTGTCAAAAACAGTAAATAGTGAAAAAAGGGTATATTTTTCGTAACCCAGAATTGGCGATGTACTGTGTTAAGATATGTAATACTCACATTAAGCAGAGATCAAAATCATCCAAAAATAACTGTTGAATAATTTGAAGGAATACATAGCAAGCGAGTAAAGGGTATATTAAAGACAGCAGTGCATTGCTTACTTGTTTTAGGGTAGCAAAAGCAATACCAAAATAACTTGTTTAGGTAATTTTTTACATCTGCGCAATCTGGCAAATCTCGGTACATTCTTCCCAGAATATAGTAAAGCCCAGCCTCAATCACGTGGTCCCTATTCATAAATATCCCACTGAGTGCAAAATCTCTTTTATTTTCAAAATGATCCCAAATATGTTTTTGGATACCATTTCTTCTCATTTTTTCGTGTCGGATATAGGAAGTATGTAAATACTAATGAATGACGCTTAAAGTGTCATTTTAGATTATTTTTTTTATAGCGGTATTGAGGTTATATTGGAGGGCTTAGGTCGCTGCTGCTGCTGCTGCTGCTGCTACTACTAGCTACTGCTACTGCTACTACTACTACTACTACTAACTACTACTACTACTACTACGCTACTACTACTAACTACTAACAACAACTACTACTACTACTATACGAACCACTTCTACTACTACTAATTATGTACTAATTATGAGAACGATTAAAGCTTTGTATCCGTAAAGGTAAGATTCCCTAAAGATAATGATTGTACTAAAGTCGATTCAAATAGTGCAGCCTCATTAAAAGTTTTTGAGGTCTGCCCATTCACGTGGGAGGCAATAGGTTTGTTTTAACTTTTGACACTGCAAATTATAACCTTTGTACAGCAAGAGAACTAATACCTTTCTTATATCAATGCACACATAACCAACTATTTTTTATTTGGCCATCCACCTTGTACCGGATGGATGTGAGCGAATTATGGACTTATGAAATTCCCTTGACATCCGGCCAACCATGGCATTAGTCTTTTAAATCGTACCCTAACGCCACCACCTGTTTCACATCTCCTGGGAGTGAGTGAAGGAAGGAGGGAAGAGGTAAGGAGGAAAATCGGAATTCGGGTCGGTCTAGAATAAGGGACTCTTCGGAGAAAGGAAGAAAAAGGGAGAAAGAGGCAGAGAAAAAAGGAAAGAGGACAAAAAGAAGAAACGAGATCACCTAGGGTCAATAGGGATAGGAAGGTTGGAAACCACAAAAAAAAAGAGGGATAGGAGGGGATGGAATGAATAAGGCGAGGACGAGAGAGTTGTTAAAAACAGGAAGACAGGCGGAGAAAAAGGGGCGACAAAGAAGACAGATGAAGACGGAGAGAGAAGCGGGACAAAGGCGATGGAAAAGTAGACAGGTCGGAGGCAAGAGAAAGGTAAGAGGAGAGAACATGACGAGAGGGAGGGAAAAAGAAAGAAATAGCAGGGAGAAAAAAGGGATAAAAAAAGGCATAGATTGGCGGTGAGGCGAGAAGTTAGAGTGGAATACAGGGGATTGAGGCGGAAGTGAGGGAATAATGTAGAAGAAGTAAAATGGAGGGCAGATGAAAAAAAAGATGAAAAAGAAGGTAGTGGGTCAACTACAGAGAGGAATCAGCAAGAAAGTACAATTAAAAAACAGGTAGGAAGAAAAAGTGAGAGGAATAGGAATGCCCAGTCCCATGACCGGGCATACCACGCTAACGACAGTGTTTCAGGACCCATACTGTCCTTCTTTTTAATGATGACGTCATCGCTACAAATCTTGGTATGCATTTTTCTCACTCATGCTGTGAGATAGGATTAGCATAAGATTGTCTCCACGTGGCAAGGATCCACCCCTAAATATCCATAGGTCTCACTTAATTTGAATCTACTATAATTAAGATGAGATTTTAAAATTTTGTATTGGTAAAGGTAGATTCATAAGAATAAATTAGTACTGAGATGTTAGAGAACTGGCAACTGAAGCCGCTGAAGTCCTGCAGGGAAAAACGCGAATTAATTTCCAGTCTACTCCAATTCTTCAAAAATCGGACAGTGATCACAAACGCGATTAAACCAAGTTTAAACCAGCAGGGCTTGGCTGCGCTTCAGGAGGACTTAGGATGATACTCTATAACAACGAGTCTTTACGCAAACCAGTTCAAGAGGCTGTCAACATTTGAAAGTGTTGATAATTCATCACGCCATATGCCATAGAAGAAGGCCAGCGTAAACAAATGCTGACCTCGTGTCTGTGGTGGGGTATGTGCTACGTGTGATGTTACCACAAATTTTGCAGATCGCTAGTTCAGTAGCTGATGAAGTAATAGCCAACGTCAAACCTTCACTGGAGTGCATTGATAAGCGCATTGATTCTCCGCATGGGTAAAATTAAAAAAATGAGACCGGCAAAAACATAATGGAACTGGATGCTTGTCGAGCAAGTACACAGACGCGACAAACATCAAAACTTCGGACTCGACAGACCCAAGGAAGATACAATAATTGTTTAGTGCAACGTCGCCAAATCCATTCGGAGTTAACCATTACGCACCTCTGACATAAGTCTAAGTCGACCGTTTGGCCTTCCAAATTCTGGCAACAAACCGCATCATGCCATAGCTTACAAGACGTGATACCAAAACTGCCATCATTGAAATCTAAAAGGAAAAAACTTAAGCCAATCAATGCAAGAATCTGAGCAAATCAAGAGCGGCAGTCTTTATACTCATGAAGACGCTCACTGGCTTAGAGGCCAAACGTCTGACGAAACGTAAAGACGAATCCGCAACGGTCAAGGGTGCTACAACCATTGACGGCATAGTGATCATTTGGGCTACTCCCAGATAACCACCTCACCTGAAAAGACAAAAAATCATTATAAACAACCCAGATGAACTTATCAACCTCTTGGGGGTCTGAAGAGAAGATCCGCGATGCATGCTACATCTCGAGCTCGCTAGGACAGGCTTGACGCCCACAGACTTTGAACTGGGCTACGTAATCACAAACTATTTTTGCCAACCCTCAAAAGCCAATTGTTATTGTGGAGTCAACGTGTGTGGTCTAATAGCAACTTGATTATCTGTTTTGGAAGAGTAGGCATTAAATTATGACATTTTTGTCATTGTGAAACGAAGTACTGCATTGCTAGCGAAACATCGACTGTGAAGAGCATTTTACCCAAAAAAAAATGACCGGTTTTACATTTTTCCTTCGCTCCATGGATAAGCATGACACTTCAAAAGAGCCTGCAGTTTTGGTGGGATACACGGAATTGGTGTGTTTGTGAAGACGTTTTGCCCCAGTAGTGGACTATATTGACACTGTGTTTCAGAAATCCGTCTTCTGGATTAACTTTAACATCTTGCGCTAACTCAGATATGATTTGATAATAGGCTCTGTTTATTTACGTGCATTATCAAGGTTCTCGCTTCCCAATTATCAAAGTATCTTTGATAATCCTTGGTCTTCGGATTTACTTCATATTAACTGTATCCTATAGTTCTGCTAATATCTGCCTCTTAGGAGACTTAATTCACGTACGGTTTATGAGTGATTTCTTACTTGACGATAATTGCTGATTTTACTGGTATTTTTTTCATGTTATCTGATTTTGATAAACAAAACAAATCTCAACCACTAAGGTCAAAATCTGGATGATTGGGGTCTAGAAACAAATAGTTTTAATCTGGACAAGAATAAAAACACACGGTCTTAAAAACTGATTGACCTGCAAAAGTTTGGGATTTAAAACTCTTAAATGGTAGATTTGGTAATGATAAGAACATTGGTAACTTTACTTGTAGGGCGAGCAAATCCGTTAATCGCGTTGCGATTATATAATAATGTCGTCTCCATTACTTGGCCTTAATTAAAGATTGGGGGGGGGGGGAGAATTTTGACTAGGCAGTTCTGATAAGCACAAAACACTTCGTGTTAAACTCTGTGTTCCAATCAATTTAGACAGAACTAGTACTCCTAACACAAAAACAATTTGGACAGCCACCTATGCCATTGTTCTTTTAGCAAACCAGCTGCAAACATCAATATTGATGATAAAATTGAAAATACGGCACATGTTTGGATGACATGTTCATACAAAAGGGATAAAAGTCAATCTACTGAATACTAAAGCTATTTTGACATGTATATAATGGAGAATGTTTTGGAAAAACTTAATGACAATCAAAGTTGACCAGTCAATCAATACGACAATCGATGAGATTTTTAGCGAAATCTGTGATTTATTTGTCTCTCCAGGTGCTTGAATATGGATATCTATAAAAGACAAAAAACAGGAGTAATCAAAATTCTTGCTCATGTGCTTCAACCCGTCAAAACATGTTAAGACACCATAACCCAATGGTTCAATAAATTGTCACTTGATAATCGTAGGAGTATTATAAAGTCATAAGCACTTTGAAAAAGGTCCTACACAAAGACATTGACGAGTTAGGCATGATTTTTAAATTAGAATGTACAAAAGTAGCAAAAAAGTTTCAATCTACTAAAAACTGTATTTTAAAAATCTTCATACAAAAATTATTAGATTCATGCAAAATTCTGATCCCAAAAATACTGGAATATTATTAATCAAGCTTGTCAATACACCTGTGTCGAACAAGATTCCACTGTGATGGGCCTTATACCAACACTTCAAGGAGCTTAATAGCACCAATACCAATGCTACTGTGAATTTTTCGATGCCAAGGACAATCCATCATCTCCATTAACGAGAAAACAACGAGTCCAATACCAACAACGAAATTTACCGATTCTTTAACAATCTCAAGTGGCGGCAAATCTTGGTGGCCCTGATAGTATTTCAAATGATCCTCAAATATTGTCATCCTGATTTTATCGCTATTTTGGTTAAATTTTTTAACATTATTTTGGACTATGGTATTGTTCCCAATTATGGTGTATCGGCTACATAATCATTCCAATGTACAAAAAGAAAGGTCTCTCCTATGGATCCTAACAATTATAGAGGAATTCTCTCTTGAGTTGCATGGTAAATTTGTTTACCTGCCATTATTAATTCCAACTAACTAATTAATCTCAATGAAAGAAGGTATTATTGGCGAGAGCAGCTGGTTTCGTCAGAAACAATTTTTCTACAGCTGACCATACATTTGTTACTAAAAAACCTTATTGATTCTATTTAAGTAAACGAAAAAACTTTACTGTGGCATTTTTGACTATCGCAAGGCCTTCGATCTTGTGGATAGGACTTCCTTAATGGTCAAAATTATTGGGCAAAATGGTATTAATGGCAAATCATGACTCGTCATTTATAACGTGTAAACAATGCCCAAATCCGTGCGTCAAGTCAAAATGGACGAAATAAACCTCTTTGATTGTCATATTGGAGTCCGCCAAGGTAAACCTTTCACCTCCTCCTTTTGGCAAATTATGTAAACGACTTTGAACTCTATCTTCGGAATATTACAATGGCCTTAACGATATTAGCATGATATTGCAATAGCCTTGTTATGATGATACTGGAAATCTTTCTTAGATATTTGTTTTATTGTATGGCTGATGACACCATAATCTTGGCAGAAAGTCCAGAATGTCTTCAAAATGGCGCTTGATGCTCTTAAAATTATGCAATTTAGGAAGCTAAATGTTCATCAAATAAAACCAAATAGTTATCTTTTCCGGCAGGGCAAAACCGTGCAACCAAATTTCATTTGCTGGGGGGTGACAGACAAACTTCCAAATTGATGTTGTGTTCGATGACTATACTTACCATTGGGAGTTTATCTTTCATATCATGTGAAGATTCCAAAAAGCTATAACAAACAAGTAAGGCAAGCCCAGGAGTGCATGTTTCTCTTCTCTGTGCCAAACCAATCTAAATTTATCTTCCTATTGACATAGTTTGTGAACTTTTTGATAGACTAGTAAGTCCCTATTCTCTTATATGGTAGCGGAGATTTGGGGTTTGAAAAAATTAACGCAATTGAGACTTTTATAGAAACTTCCTCCGGCGTATATTAGGGGTACATAATATACAACTAACTGTTTTTGTAGGGGGGGGGGGGCGTGAGGTTGGAAATTTAATGCTTGTAAAGTAAGCAGTGGAACTGAGATGATAATTTTGGTCGCAATTCATTTTGTTTCTGAAAACAAACTCACTTTTTTCCATTTACTGTTTGGCAAAACAGCCTCATCGAAGATGCTAAACCACCCATTCCAATCAATTGGATCTCAAAAATCAAAGATATTCTAAACAATAGTGGTCTTGGTGACTTTTGGTTTAACCAAGATACTCTTGATATTAATTTAGAGAGCCAAAACATTGCTAAATCAAGGCTCCATGACATCAATCTTCAAAAATGGGAAACAGAAGTATTTCATACAACAAAGTCTCACTTACAGAATTTTTAAAAAAAAAAACCAACCACCACCTTGAAGCCTTATCTCTTGTTCCTTGATAATACGATAGAAATAATCTATGTAGAATTTAGATGTAGAACCACAAATTACCATGTAATCTTGATATTTAATGCTGAATCATATAGACAGAATATGGTCAACTCTGTGATCAAAATCACATTATCGGTGAGAATTTCACGACTTTTTAAGTTATAAATTTAAAGATGACAGAGCCAAGTACATTCCTTTTCTAGCAGTAAACCGTCAAACACCCTGAAATGTATCACTGTTCATTCGAACAATCACTTGGTGGCAAAAAACTATCAAAATTTGTGAGTATTTATTATGAGTACCTTGTAAATAATGTATACCATATTTGTCATAATATAGATTTTTTTTTTCTTAATCTTTTAAGTGCTTAGAGTGTGCTAAGTGCATAGAGTACATTGAGTACTCAAACTTATGTGTAATTCCTAATTTTTTCTGTAGCTCTGCTTATATATTTTATATCTAATGTTGTATCCTCCTATACCCGGATGGGGTCAAGAGATTCTTAATAAGTTTTACTTCTAACTGTCAAACTGTCTAAACTGTCTACGCTAAAGCGGCGAAGAAATGATATGTACACATTCAAAAACCAAATTTTAAAAAAATCTATATTTAGATCAAACATTCCTGGATTGTTTTACTTTCTAACAAACAGTGTTTCAGAACTAGCTTCACTATTTTCCAAGAGATTCGTAAAGATTTTTTTTTTCGCACAAAGAACAAATCTTGGTCAAACATATGAAACTCTTTATATTCCGATAAGAATTTTGGCTGATCTCATGGCAAACATTACGCGAGAATTTGGATCCATCAGGAAATTCAGAAGGTTGTAAATACTGCATTGCTAGCTCGTATAGTTAGCCACATGCCTTAATTCATGATACCACTGGTAATGGACAGTATAGCTCATGGTTGGTCATATCTATAATACACTCTATTGATCAGTAATGTGTCACTGAACATGTTTAACATTAAAGGCCAGCGGCTTGACGGAAGTTATTTCTAAAATATGTTTGTTATGTATATATTCATTTTTACTTTGTCGTTTTTGATTGTACGTATTTTGAAGATGAAGAACACCGTAATGTGATAATAATTATTGACAAAATCTATGGTCACCAAAACTTGGATTACAAAGTCTGTTCTTTGTAGATCGGTAGTGTTAGGAGGAATAACGAAAAATCACTTTTGACCATTGGGTCATAAATGGGTAATTTTCGTATTCGTACGGTAGATGGCTTTTAAATTTGCCGTTTGATTAACATGTTTCGGACACATGTATTTTTTTTAGTAGACTCACTCCTTCACCCTACGTTCTGTTTGACCATGGTAACTCAACTGACAGGGAGGAGACTTGCGCAATTGATTCTTAAGCAAGAGCCACGGAACCAGGTCAAACCTCATCGTTAATGTCCCACTACATCTAAGCTTTTGGCCCCTTGTAGTTACTATGGCCCCTATATATTATTAAATGCATTAGAGTGGTCTCAAAACGTGGTATCACTTTTTCAATATGGCCAATTTCAGTTACACGGGGGTCAACATTTTAAACTACACCAATCATGCTGATGAGTATCTGCCTATATTGCCGTTTAGTCATAAGGAATTCCAAAATTATAGTTGTACGTCCTATGATTATTAGTTTTTTCAGTATCGGTTAAAATAGCTCAATTGTATTAAAAAGAAGTGTCAATTTCCTCCATTTGTCAGGGGTTGAAAATCAGAAGTTGCTCAATTTGTGGTAAAATGAAACAAATTGTTCAATCGATAGCGTTAATATGTCAAATAAGGAATAGTCGGTGGCCATGGGTGTTTCCCGTGGCTTTTGTGGGGGGGAATGTTTATTTTTTTCTCGTTGAACTTGTTAAAAGATGATGTGATGGAGCCAAAAATGAGGTGCCAATTTTTTTCGAGCATATGTTCACCATTTTCCATGCAATTAAGTAGGAACGTCCCCTAATTCAAATTAAAATATACCACCTCAATCAAATCAACCAATTACTTCCTTTTATCGTTCTATAACACGTCAAAAGAATGTTAAAGGACATCAAAACATGCAACATTCCCGTAATATTCAAGATGGCGTGTTCCTCCAAAATATGAAAATGATTGAAATTGCGGCCTATTGGGCCAAAGTAAATATCATTTATACAGGAAAAAATACGTGTAGATTTCAAGGGCCATCAGAACTCGTACCAATCATTATCTTGCTTCAGATGCCAATATCCGCAATCTACCAAAAGGCAAAAAATTGTGAATAAATGCACATTTTGACTTGATATATAATTGTTTTGTAAGAATGTTAAGGGCATCGGAAGCTTTTGTCAGGCATATATTTATATCATCTTTACTCATTCCCAAGGTGTCCAGCCAATAATGGACGTCTTCAAATGTCTTTAAACTCTACAATTTACCATATATTGAGTTATAATATCCAGAAAATCACTGAACATACGAATTTAGTCGTAAAGAAGAGACCTTGACAATTAACAACGCATGTCTGCTATATTTTGGTTTGTTACATACTTAAAATGAAAAATAAGGCATAGGGCCTTTTGTCATGTATTTTTTTTAATTTTTTAGGTTTTTTCTTTTTTTAATAAGTTTTTTAATAAAGTATATTAAATATAATATCTAGTGATCAAAACCATGTCTCATACCCCAATCTATACTTTATAATATTTTGATGATAAATAACTAAATATCATACGACATACTGATAATTTGTATGAATCTGTTCCATCAGGGTATGATTTTAATTTTTACAATTGTTGTAATTCAATGGAAAGAAGTTTTAATATTTGCATCTTTTTTATGTTGCATGGTTCTTTTATCTTAATGACACCATATAACACAATTGTGTTGAGTTTGTCGCGTTAAATTTAATACGTCACTCATTAAACTACATCACTGGTACTCTCATGCAACCATCATTTTCAGTGAAAGGTATTGATGAGGAGAACATTGGCATTGCACAAGTCAAAACAATGCAAATATTTCAGTGAACTCTACAACAAAATCTGTTTCGCAAATATCACCTCTCCTATATAGGACCTGATATTTTGCGAACAGATTTCATATGCACTAAATAACTACATCAACTGTCCCTCATGCAAACAATTGTTTAAAGAAAGGGTATTTGACAATAGAAGCATCATTGCACAATAAACATCAAATATTTAGTGGAAATCAATATGGAACTGAGTGGTACAAATACTCAAGAATAAAATGTTAGAAGTTAGATTAAGTGAGCGTATTTATTTAGTTTTCCCTCAGGACCTGACCTGGGGAAATTAGAAGCTCATTTAGTAGCTGTAAATTGCAACCAGTCGGTCATTAGTTTGGCATATCAGTGATGGACGAACCCCCTAGTGATGTATAGTGTTTCTGAAGAACAGTGTTATACATGTAAAGGTACCACCGTCATTCATCGTTATTTGATAAATATTTTCATTGTTATAATGGAAATATGAATCGAAAAAAAAAAATAATGATATTGTAGTTTCGTAAAGTCCCTGAAACGGCAGACGTAGTGGTCATCATTGGGATTTTCTCCATTTTATGAACTGGAAGTGCCACACTGTTAAAAATTCCCGTAAATTAAGAAAACAGCAATTTTTTCCGTACATTTACGAAACTCTGTTTTCCCAAAACATAAAATACAAACAAAAACATAAAATGTTAATTTTAACGGAATATTTCAAAAATTTCTGGCAGCAATATTTCTGACTTTTTTTGTTTGTTCCGTAATTTTTTAAATTACGGAAAAATTCCTTTTAAATCACCTTTTTTTCCATAATATTAGACAATTTCTGAAAGTTACTGTAAAATAGTGCCGTTAATTTGCAGAAATTTCTGTAAATTTTACCCAAAAATGACTGGAATACTGCTGCCAGAAATTTCCGTAAAGTTACGGGGACATTTTTTTAAAGTGCACACCGAGTTTCTAATGGTCAAGGACATAATCTACACTTTATTATACCATTGTAATATTTTAAACGATATAACCAAACAAATTGCATATAATCGGTAATTTTAAGGTTTTGTCATTGAATGCGGCCCGTCTCTTTGGCCGCCATCTTTAAGTTGAAGGACGCTATCAAAAGATGAGCACGCTAGATATCAGTTTGCGTAATGGTCAAAGAACTATATCCTACCCTTTCAGTTCCTGAGCCTTTGAAATGGTACTTCAAGCATTTTCTATGATTTCGAAATGACGTATTATTTTGCATAAATATATATCTATGCTCAGAAAAATTGGCACCATGGATTTTTTTGATAAAGTGGATATTGTAGCCTTGGAAATATATAACAATTTGAAATAAACATGAAAGGCCCACGGGACAATATTCCATACAAAGAAGGCGCCCTGAACTCACTAGTTTTTGTAGCATCTGTATGTAGACCGTTATGTATTGACAAAATCGGTCATCGGGGTCACATAATCCATCTGGGCATTAACCTTCTTTTGTCACCTTTATCCGGTAAGCTAAACATTAAACATTCACAAACTATACCTTTTGGAGTCCTTCTTTCTCAGGCCATATTTGCAAGTATTCTAAAAGATAATATAGTAAACTTTCAATGTTGATTCCTTTCCAACTTTTGAAAATTTGTGTCCCTGACGCATTTTAGCGGTAGGCCATAAGTCTGGACCCTGGGCTACCTCGACTAAACATATATTTTTGGAATCCTTCAGACTAGACGGACAATATGGAAAAGTTTCAAACGTATTTTCGGGTAGTTAAAGGTTTTACCCCTGTGTAACCTTAAATTGGTCCCTATTGAAAAGGTGACACCACAATTTGATGGCACAACTACCTTTATATTGATCATAGGAGATCTATCCCACTACCCAAGAGGACAACCCTTAGATGTAGGCTGGGCCTGAACAGAACTCCATATAAATCCCACACACCATGAAATTACCCCACGCGATTGCATCTCAATAGGAAGCTGGTGACCTTAGGAAATGAACAGTTACCGTTCCGATTTTTATCTTTTTCGACATAAACAATGAGGGCTTAAGACTCTTTATGTCTTTTCCCGTACAGGCCGCACTTCTTTAATACATGATGTCTTTTTCTCTCCCTTCTCCTTCAAAACCCTATTTTAAGTTTGTGTTTTGCGGAACCGCATGTGGCCACTTTTTTTTAGTAAAGCTCCTAGTCATACCCCGGGCGCGACAGAATTGTAGCGTATACCGCACGATCCAAACCTTAGCCGGTGTCACGAGCGGCCAGTCCTAGCTTTAGAGGCCGTCGGACTGTATGATTTTAGTTCACAGTCCCTAGGAACATAGTGTTTTGAAATTAGGAGTCCTATAGACAACTAATAACGTTTTATGATTCTTTCACGTGTCCTAGGGACTATCGCTAATAACACCATTGTCCTGTGGACTATAGGTAATAAAAAGAAGAGTCCTAGGACATTACAATAGTGGGACTCTGAATGTTATTACATTACATACAAATCTCAGGGTCCCCTAAATTTTGAGGGTCCGGAGAGCTGAGTGTACTAGTTGTGAGTGCCCCATGCAGTTGAATTCACTGTCCTACGGACCATATGTTTAAAATTAGGGGTCCTATTGATACCAAGGTTTTGAATCTCTCAGTGCTCCTGGGGACTACATTGTAATGACACGTAAGTTCCAATGCGACGACATGTATAAAAGGAAGAGTCCTAGGACATTACAAATAGTGGGACTCTGAAGTCTATTACATTACAAACAAATCTCAGGGTCCTCCTAAATTTTGAGGGTCCGGGACGGTGTGTACTGATCCGTGGGTGTCCCATGCCGCTGGTTTCAAATGCAAGCCTCCCAGCCACATTGGTGCTGCTTTAAATGGCACCCATTAGTATTCTTCCGTTAATGGGGCATTTGAAATTATTGTCTTTGTGATGTCTATCATAAATTCATATTACACTTAGCATCATGGTGGCCACCACATCATGTGCAGATGCACAAAGCTTTAAAAATGGCGACATAATTTAAGGGTGGTAAAAAATAGGCTATTCCAGGAATTATCCACCCCCATGACAATTTAAAAATTCGAATACTATGGAAATCTCCAAGCTGTTTTTGCACAATCAATGTGAGCTTCCGTGTCGAATTCAAATGCTATCTTTTCAAATCATCTTTGTGTGTTTTTTTGACCAACGAGACGAAAGGCAAAAACAACTATAAGTATATTTATTTTTGGGAATGGTTTTTTTTCAGAGTGGGTCATAAAGTCTTGGTTAGCTACTCAATTACTAAATTATCCTTCACTTGCATCAATATTTTAAAATAACACATTGTATAGTGGATATGTTTTTACGAATTGTAATTGCTGTGGAAATTCTCATCCACTTTTGGATTTCATGATTTTCATCGCACCGTCTCTGCTGGTTTTTTTTTATCAGTATTTCCAAATATCAAAAAATATATCGTCGGGTCCAATACCATTGCGAACGGATAACTTGTATTTTTGTATTTTTTACCAAAATAAAAATGTGCTAAAATGTACTGCACATCAACCCTTCTACAAGCTTACCAAGTTCAAAGTCCAATTAAAGTACATAAATTTGGCCTAGAGAATCGAAACTTTGGGTCTTTAGACACTGATGCTAACCACCGTGTAACGCAATTAAGTGCAAATATTTAATTCCTATTTATCTTATCCGCGTGCATTCCTTAATACAAGATAGTATGTATTTCCGAGTGTTAATCTCATTTTGTCAATTTACTTTAATTAACTCTACAGGTGAGTAAAAAAAAAACACCCGTACCTAGTTTCCGCCATTTTGAAATTTTTCAAAGACCTATAGCCTAACATATGTGTGTCCAATTTCAATTATCGTTAATTTGCTGCCAAGATAATTCCAATCGGATAAGTATGCGGTCGAGCTCCAGTCTTTTATATTCAAGTATCACTTTGACCCCCATCCACGGATTCCCATTTTGAATACACGGTGCCAACTAAGGCTAATCTCCCTCCCCAACTGATAAGGGTATGTCTAAATTTATGTGAATGAAGTGGTGTCTTAAATGTGTCAAGTCAGTGATAATGGTTTCTTTCTTTTTCAAGATGTTGGCACATTTTGGTCTACACATATAAAAAAGACATGGGGGGCTTAATACCTCAAAAGTTGTCACCCCTGTCTGGTTCCTTCATATTGTATGATTCATTCAATCCCCCCAGAAACCGATACATATAACACCAAGTTAATTTATTTTTTACAACTGACCTTTTTACATAGTGATGAGGCCGTACAAGTGTCTAGGGTAATCGATGCCTAAATTGCGACTGAACTTCGCTGGATTTAAATACGTCCCTATATTCTGCCAGTCAATAATACTCCTCGATTTTCTTCTGGACCACTGATTTGCTTCGCACGCGTTCATTTTAATGCATGCGAATCCGTGGAAAGATCGCAAAACAGACTACGTGATTCACACACGACTGGGTAGCTCGGATAACTATACCACCTCATGTGATTGATCTTTGCGCAAATTAAAGATCATGACCTAAGCTTTCAGATTATACCAGCATGTTAGACATAGATTACTTAAAAATTCAAATGGCAGACACAATCAGGTCAGTTTTTTTTACTCCCCCTGTTGAATCTTGTATCTTGATGTGGTACTTTGCAAAGCTTTGTAATTTTTCAAATGCAATTTTCTCATAAACTTTTTTCGTATTTCGGTAGCCATACACACTCGACGATTTGAAACAAAGTTAACAGAAGCTAATTGTTATTTTATATTCAATTTTGTTTGTTGGAAGACAGAAGAGTTAAATATAATTCTGTAACTATTGAGTTCTCTCATAATTAATGAAGCATATAGGAACTAAGTCTAACAATGTAACATTTTGAATATTTGTTTCATTACTAATTTGTGTGGGTTGGGTCAATGTTTCGTAGCCCCTTTGGCTATGAGATTCCGGCCCCCAATGACTCTTGGTCGCAGAAGCCAATTCGGCCAATTTTTGTCCAATCGCCCCATTTTTGGTCCTAGCTTTTGCCATTGGGCTCCATTCGCCATTTGGTCTAAACACCATTTGTTTTCAATAGCATGTTAACCCACACGCTCCAATTTCCACATGGTCGCCGTACTAGTACCAGTACTAGAATTGCCACCAGTTTTACTATGCAAACCATCGCTGCAATAATAATACTACGCCGCGGTCATGAAATGAATGCAATTGGACATGTTAACAGACGAACATGGCAGTTGGAAACTATCAACATGCTTTACTAACCTCGAGGGCTTTCTACTCGTTTAGCAATGTAAAGCCCTATCTGGATCGTACCTCAGCAATTATCAAGGAATCTTGCTTCAACTGTGATAGTTTTTACCTACTGGCAGAAGAGACTGCATATTCTCACTACAAGGGCCATTGAATCCATTCTAGCACCCGAATTTTTACTGGTAGTAGGTGATTGCAACGCCAGGATAGGACTGAAAGATGCAAAGTTCGCTTGCCAACCGCGAAGAAGAACGCAGAAAATGTAAAAAAATGTGGATCTTGCAGTAGGTTGAAACACAGCTCATCAATACAAGAACATACTTTCACATAAAATGGGAAAGCTCTGGAGATAGCAGGTATCAGCTTGACTACATATTAAACCGAAAGGAATGAGGAGCAGCATCTGAATGTAGAGGCATACAGCACCTTTGTCAGTTTGGGCCCAGACGCATAGAATGTCTTTACACGCTTAGTATACAGTCTCGGTAACCATAATAGGCGTCTAGAAAGACATCGACAATGATTGACTCTGCTCAGAGATAGGAATACCTCCATAGCATTCCATAATGAGGTACGCACCTCCACCTCCAGAAGATGGCTAATGTCATCTGCGACAGACCAATTAGGAGAAAAAGTGATTCCATTAGGGAATACCCCTGTTTTTTGGAGTGTGTTTCCTATTCAAAATCCAATTTCTTTCACATATATTTACTAACCACTGATAGCTTAATGGTCTTCGTTCTATTCGGCACAACAATAAGCGCAAAACATCCAGAATATACGTCACTATGAGTCATACAGCGTCAAGAAGTATGAAAATACTGGATCTTGGATGTCACGGATAAATGAATACTCTGTCGATTTTGCACTAAAACCGCGTGTTTATATAAAACTAGTCAATAATCATTTAGAGCCAAAAAGACCACACAGGAATCTGATATTTTCGAGAACCCTTTTTTTTTCGTTTCCACACTCCGTCTATCGAAATTGTCACTTTTTGCTTGGCCTTTTGGACCCTACTGACCCATCCCCATCCTCACTTCATCAAGATCGCCTAAACACTACTTCTCCCGGGAGAATGGAAGCAAAAATACAATTGATCAATATCCCCCCCCCCATTTTCGGTAGTGTGGGATAATTTGTCTAAGAGAACGCTGACAGAGACATGCATCAAGCCTCAGAGGATAAGCTCAGCAACAGATTCAATGCAGAAGAGCAAGCACACACCACGCAAAGCAAATATTGTTAGCCTAGCAAACTTCACAAAGGGCAGCTTTAAAGGAAATACCCCATTTAACAACGCTAGAAAACTTGGCATTAACTTATTTCCTTATCGAATGATGTTTGGAACATGAAAATAACAACTCAAATACCCTCATAAATTCAAATTTACTGTTAGCTCCTGTGTGCTGTCCGTTTACGGTGATCCCTGGTGTCCAAAATCGAATTGAACATAAACACATTCAAACCATTCCTCCTCTTAGTTTTTCCAACACTTATAATATTTTTTAAAAATGTATTAAACATATTATGAGTGCATGTTATCATGTATCCACCCCGTTTATCATTTCGCACCTGCCACTAATTTATGTCAATACAATATGGATACCGTGATAAACATGATCGTATAGTCGATATTTGTTTTTGAAACCCTCACCAAACGGCAGTATACACAAATTGACTGATGGAAAATATCCTTTGTAGTCAATTTAAGCTGATAAAATTTGCCGTTCTTCTGATAGTAGGTATGTGGAGATTTATGTTACTTAAGACGAGTTGTGGATTACCAAATCGGGACCATTTCAAACGGAATAACCCAAACGCGTTCTAAGCCTCAACATCCTCGTCTTCATGGCCCAAATTCATTCCCATTGAAAATGCTTCTTCCCACGATTGGGCAATCCTCTATGGCTGTTAAGATGCAAAATAGCTGGCGCAAAATCGCGGTCCATTCTTTATGCGTGAGTCTTCATATGCAGAAGTAACATTTTCTATTAACACCATCTTCTTTTCTTTATAGAAGATATGCTATTAACATTTTTGGCTATTAACAATAATACGTCAATGTTTTTCAAAAAATTTAGTGGTGTTTGGCTAACGTTTCTCTGCCATACTACCCTCACACACAGTAGTCTATGGAAAACTTAAAAACTTAAAAAAAGAATTTTTCTAATAAAAATTTTAATAGAAGGAAATTCAAGAATATCCCACCCAAAATAAAATCGTTTAATTTCATCACACCACACCGAATAACCATGTTTTTCATATACGGTAGCACCTAATTTTATATAATAATATTAAACGTAAATTGCATCGAATGACAACACGAGATACTCAATAGTCGGGACAGCTGAGAGTGGGCAATCGAGGTGAAATTAATGAGTAAATTGCATTAGATCTGCTTTACTACCCCAATGCAATTATTAATTTCGAGAAACAACAGTTCGACCAATTCAATTATGAAAAATACATCACTTCGAAATGTAACTATTGCCATTTGAGACATTTTAAAAGCGTTTCCGATGAAAAGGAGGAAGAAAGCGGTGCACATATACACCAAGATACTCTATAAGTATTAGTAGTATAAAACCCCATACGTTTTCATCTCCACTGTCTAGCGAACGCCATTTTGTCACATGCGAGCTATTAATACACTGCAAAAACAAGCGCTAATACATTAAAAAGTATTGCATTAATACACCACTTATTTATGTTTAATGAGTTGGGTAACCACTTTTTAATATTTTCAACTATTAGCATGTTAAATTATTTAAAACGGCAACGATGTTCATGGGTTGAGCAACACCTTAATATTACACCTTGATGGGCGTTAATTTTTCAATTTTTTACCAACTGTTTTACCCAGTTTCAGTTTCAGATTTATTTTTACCATGATATCAGCATTACATGATATAAATACAAAAATATTGCATATGATATTAGCAAGGGCCAATGACAAATATAATGGTGGGAAACCAAAACAGAGCATAAGATCGGGGTAAATTGGCGCCTACCTTTAAAATACAAAAGTTACCTAAGTACAATGTGCATGACAAGGACGACATCTAAACAAAGTGTTAAAAGACCTACGAGACAAGTGCAAACCGAAACATGCATTGGTGCATCGATAGTACTAGCTAATTGGGGCCAAAACAACAACAACATTGTAATAAGACATTGAGATTAAGGGAGGGGTCACCATTCACGCCGGGAGGGGGGGTGGGGGAGGATGGAGATGTGAGTGAAGAGACCCCAACAAGTTCCCGCGAAGAGAGGGGGGAACGCGAAAACCTCCCTCCAACGAGAGAGGGAGAGAGGGGAACACGAACTTTCAAATGGGGAAACCAGCAGACCAAGGGGGAAGGGAAGTGTGATATGACCGAAAGGAAGCGATGGGGACGCGAAAAACACCTGCCGAAGAAAGTTTAATCTACCCCCCCCCATTCGGCACGCAAACAATTGACCGCTCCCTAAGATGGAGGGAGAGGATGGAGATTGTGAAGATGGAAGTAATCGAGTTGACATAAATTTGCGCGCACACACGCATAGCGATACACTACTACTACCACCAAACATCCACACCCACCAACCCAACACATACACCCACACACACAGACACACACCACACACACACCACACAGCAACACGCACCATAGAACACACATATAATAAATAAATAAGGGTTATAAGTAAGAAGGGGTAAAGAAGGGGGAAAAAATAAGAAATTTTTTAAATTTAAATGAAAAGGATAAATAAATATATACCATGTATAGAACTATAATAATAAGCAAGTAACTTCCCAATAATTAGTCACAAGGACCTTCATTTTTGAATAAGATTATTAAAATGTATAGTTGGACCAACCTGAAAAAAAGTAAACCATCCTTAAGATTTTGCAGTGTTGAAATCCAGCCATTGTATAAAAAGAACTTAAGTATAAGCCTATGAGTTCGGCCTTGTAATTAAACTTGAAATGAATTGACCGATGTACAGGTGCGTAGAGTTTGAGAAAATAGAATTCCATAATAACAGGACCTTGCCTTCTGATTGTGTTTCTAGCCAAATCTGTATTGAGTTAAATGGACGATACATATGCCTATGTCTGGTGTTATAATCGTTGTTTATGGCATAGTTTTAACAAACAATATGTTGTGAAAATGTTAGGAAGAAGGTTATATGATATTATACTAAAAACTGAAGTTTGTACATTTGGGAATGTCCTGAACTGTTAATGTATTCAGTTGAGCAAATAATGGAGGGGTATGGGCCAAAAAAAATTGAATTGGTACATATGCGAATAATTTTCTTTTGTTTGATATGAAGAGTGTCAAAAGCAGTATTTATCACCCCCAAATTATGTTCCAATAATGAAATTGTGGTTAGGACACGGCTGTTATTATAGTGAAAAAGGGTCTTAGATAATAAAGTGTCCTTTAAGCGATTAGAGTGTAGAGTATCCAGTATATTTAGAAATTATATTGCAAACATGATTAGTATGTTGTTTCATGATAGACTTTCATCTAAAATATACCTAAAAAATTTAGATGAGAACTGAGAAATTGGAGTATTTTTCATTTTAATTTTACAGTTTGGATAACTACGATTATCGTGCTGTTTTTAAAATCAATAAAGTTAAGTTTTGTTTAGGTTAAGAGATAATTGTTGGACTGGAACCAACCAGGTCGAAATGTTGGCAAGTCAGTATTCACTGTGTTAAAAGGTGATTAAATTTTCATGGGATGTAACTAAATTGGTATTCATCAGCAAAAAGAATATAAGTAAAAAAACGGCTCTGCTACTATTTCCATATTTCTGCGTTTAAATATAGTATAATATTTACATAAAACGCGTTAATCCAAGTTAAAAATCGATTATTGATGTTTATCATTTAACACGAATTTAAACATTAAAAAACATATTTAACATATTACATATTAATCTCTTATTTTTCAATACGATTTTCTCGATTGAAAACTTCCTATGCGTCATAATATTACAACATAGTCTTTAAATACAAATTTGTAATATCAAAATTAAAAGAAGAGTTTAATTTTAAAAATTGAAAGACAAGTAATAAAAATTTAATTCAAAAGAGACAGTATAAAATCACTATAAATAAAACATAACAGAATAATAAAATTAAAGTAATGAAAAAAAAATCTAAACCCAAACACGATCTTAAAGTGGTGGTTGTTTTCTGTGACAGTACTCGAACATACGGAGATAATCACCCAAATCAAATATTACAACAATACAATACACACACCCTATTACATTACATGGTGTTGGAAGATCGGCACCACTAAAGCCACAGCGGGACTGCTCGGGGATTCTGGCCTGCTTTTAAGTAACCATAGTACCTTTCAATTTTAAAGTAAGGAGTACAATCTGTATTGCCTTGGAGCGACATCACAGTACCACAGGGGTCATAGGGACTCACAGCAAGGTGTAGGGCCCCTGGGAACTACATCCACGTATCACAGGGTCCTAGGAATTTGCGTCATTGCACAGAGACCTAGGGACGCTCATGGAGACCTTGAATTTTGCGATAGTTGTAACGAATTTGCGAGTCCCCCAAAATACAGGTCCGGCCGCATAAGTAAAAGTTAAACTTTGTTGTCAGAAGCTCTGTGTCCTTGGACACAAAGTTTCTGATCACTGATTAAGGTTTCGGAGCTGGGCGTCCTACGGACGCCCAGTCTCCGAAACCTAGACCTAGAGTCATAGGACTTTATGATATGTAGGACTCTAAATTACTCAACACCGGCCAAAAAACAAGCTTAAACTGTGCATGACTGTGAGCGACACGAAAAAATCACAAGTTGAAAATTATGGAGAAGGCCCTTCTTGATTTCAATATCCATAGTGAAAAAACCATTTACAAAAATTGCATTGTCGTCAAATGCAATCACCTTACCTACACTATTTCACAAGAAAAAGAAACACTTCACCGTAGCTTATATGACATAAGGGATTTTTTCAATATTCATAGTGAACAAATCCTTATTTTTTAGGCTTCATATCAATCCTATTACTGACAATATTCCCACAAAGAAAATAGAAACACTTCACCATTAAGGGGGATAATTAGGTTGAAATCAGTCGTTTTCTTAATATGACATGATAAATGAGTTTTTGGTTTCAATAATTATAGTGAAAAATCAATCAAATTTTGCATTGGCTTTAAGATCAATTCTTACCCACCTCTTCCACAAAGAAAATAGAAACATTTCACGGTAGCATAAGGGAGATACTAGGTTGAAATCAGTCGTTTTCTTCCTAGAATATGTTAAATAGTGAAATAAAGGAGTTTTGGTTTCAATTATTTAAGTGAAAAAATTCCATAAAAAAAAGATTAATACAATTACCAACACTATTCCACAAAGAAAAAATATAAAAACTTCACCGTAGGCTTAAGGGAGATAATTAGGATTGAAATCAGACGTTTGCTTCCTATGACATAATTGAAGGAGTTTTGGTTTGAATTATTATGTGAAAAAAGCAAATCCAAAAAACAATTGCATTTGGTTCACCTCCATCCCATTACCCACATTTTCCAATAAAGAAAACAAGAATTACTTCACAGTAGCTTAAGAGAGATAATTAGGTTGAAATCAGTCGTTTTCTTCCAATGCCATAATTAAGCAAGGGATGGTTTTTAGTTCAATTATCATAGTGAAAGAAAAAAAATGCATTTGGCTTCAGATCATCCTCATTACACACACTCTTCCACAAAAAAAAATAGAACCACTTCACCGTTTGCTTAAAGGAGATAATTAGGTTGTTGAAAATCAGTCGTTTTCTTCTATGACATAATAAAGGAGGTTTGGTTTAATATTTATAGTGAAAAAAAAAAAATCCATAAAAAATTGCATTTGGCTTCAGATCAATTCCAATTACCACACTCTTCCAACAAAGAAAATAGAAACACTTACCGAGTAGGAGATTTAATCAGGATTAATCGGGTTGTTTTCTTCATCTATGACATTATTTAAAGTTTTTTTTTTCCAATTATTCATAGTGAAAAAAATCCATATTTTTTGTTTTCTTTAGGTTAATATGAAGCACCAGTACTCACACTATTCTCATACAGAAAATAGAAACACTTCACCATTAGCTTAAGGGAGATAATAGTGAATCGGTCGTTTTCTTCCTTTGACACAATTTAATGGGAGTTGTGGTTGGAAATTATTTCATAGTGAAAAAATAAACCCTAAAAAATTGCATTTGGCTTCAAATCAATCACCATTACTCACCTCTTCTCACAAAGAGAAAATAGAAACCACTTCCGTTAGCTTAGAATCGGTCGATCTTATATGGTTTCTTTGCAGATGGTAAGGCTCATACCTGGGAGCCAGATCAGGGACATACCTGTAAGTTGTGGAACAGCACCACAGACAACAGCCCACTGTTGGAGCAACAATGCACATGCAAAGACCCTGGGAATTCATTGAAGCAGCTAGACGGGGTTACCCATCTCTGGCTGGATCATATTGAGAACCACGTGTTTGGGATACGCTAAGAAGAAGACCGTTAAGATATAGGGCAGATTAAATTAGTTTGAAATCAGTAGGGTTCTTCTTATGACATAGTTAATCGAGATTTTGGTTGTTTCACTATTATTCATAGTGAAAAAAAACTAAGTTAAACCAAATTGCATTGGCTTCAAATCAATCCTATTACCTACCAATCTTCCCACAAAGAAAATAGGAAAAACTTCACCGTAGCTAACCCTGATTTACAAAGGGGGGGGGGGTTCCCCCTAGGAACTTCGCTCCGGTGACGCTTAAATGCTAAAAACTTACGTAAAACGCTTATAGGCAATCGTTCTCTAATCACGTTCCGGTCATTTTAGCGAAAAAAAAATGTGACGGTAGCACATTCACCGGGACCGGGGTTAGGGTATGCCGTCAAAGTCGAAGGGTAGGGGGTGCGTTGCAACCAAGGGATATTTTATGGTGTATTTTTGAAAATATTATTGCACAGTATGCTCTAAAACTCTTTGTTCATGTAAAACTAGCCAAATGCCATCATTTAGAGCTGAAAACCGCATGAAAATCCGATATTCCTGCGATTTTTTAGCGCAAATTGGATTTTTGCCTATTTCGGTGGAAAATGCCAATTTGCCGATCGCGGGACTTATGACGTAATTGTGACGACATACTAGGTATGTTGGTCTTATTTTTGATATCAAGAAAGAGGAGACCTAGCTACCCATTGGTCCAAAATCATAAGCATCGGGTGCTTTATAACAAATTGCTCGAGGGGGGTGGTACCAACCCACCCCCCCTTGGTAAACCGTGTTACAAAAAAAAGGCCTGGTAAGACGAGGGTTAAGGAAGATAATTGGGTTTGAAATCAGTTGTGTTGCTCCTTTTCAAAGAATTTCATTGAATTAACGTGTAACAATGTTTTACATCACATACCCGTCTTCGTACTATATTAGTAATAAGAAGGAATATGCGGTCGGCCCAGGCCCCAATTCTTCAGTAAATATGGGGGAAAGTTGTCAAATTGAACTTTTAATTCTTTTAAAAATTGTATCTCCAAATGACAATTTCTAAAGGAAGCCTTATAACAAATAGGATGCACTGAGAGATAATACAAAAACTCGAATTTTCTTAGTGTTTTCAAAGTGAGAAGAGACTTATCATTAAAGCAATAATAACACATATTTGTGAAGAGCGCCCAATGTTCTAATTGGTGAGATTAATGCACAGTTGTGTAGGTAATTGTCTAGTATACAAATATTAACTGCCCATGAGGTACAAAGTCAAAACTAATGACCCAAGGTGATCTCGACACCAGTACTATTTTCCGAAGCGGAGCTGAGGGAAATAGTACGGTCAAGAGTTTTGACTATGGCGCGAATAAAGCGTAAGTAATATTTGTTTTATATACCTCAATAATATATCCTTTCAGGTAAGGCAGAAAATACCGGTCACAAAGTTACTATACCGGGCAAAAGGGTTCTATACAGGGCAAAAAGGTACTAAACACGCGAAAATAGTGAAACTATAAGGATCTATCTACGAGGTATATAATAAACTATACTTGTGAACAGAATGCTAAGAAGGGATTTTGTAATTAGATTTGGGGATCCCAGATCCTAATTTTACGGCAGCGCTGGAAACATGAAGGTTTTGTCTGCCCATTATCAAATAGCACAACCTCACCAAAATTATCCTAACTTGACTTGCGTAAACCAACGGAACAGATAATGGATGAGTGTTTATGGCGTTATTTCCCGGTTGTTTTATATTGGAATGCCGTTTTCAGCGGCCGTTGAATTATCGGAATCCGATATTTTTTCTAATTACAAAATTTTCATTCTTATGCGACACAAAGGTCATCATTCACAGGTATACTTTACCAGCCATCTGCAAAAAATCTCAAAATATTTAAAAATTGGGGGGCGGTATTCTAAAAGATGTGCCTATATTTTTTTTATTTTTTTTATTTTTTTTATTTTTTTTATTTTTTTTATCTTTCCCTGGAGATGGCCAGCGTACATGAGTGATGAAAAAGACATGTGCGCTTGGCTGGATTCGAACCAGCGCCCTCCATATTACTAGAACGACGCTCTTCCAACTGAGCTATCAAGCCTGTGTTGGTAGAGGAGCGATATATATCATCTATAAGTGTTAGGTCCAAAAGCGTGTCTTACAAACATTTCTTCACAGAATTAAGAGTTAAGAAAACTACATGTTCATTCCATTTTTGGTAAACTTTTAAAAAGTTGAAAAGGCAAAAAATGGGCATGGTTTGGGTGAAAATCGGATCTTTTTACCATTTCTTTAAAAGTGTGTCTTTTTTGGTCATCGTTTATTTAAATAAGTATTTGTAAGAAATTTCCAGCAGTATTTTGTAGTCTAAACCAAATATGGGTATCACTCGGAAAACTGTAATGTAGGTCACATTAAAAAGTTAAAAAAGCTTGAAAAGACGAAAAACTGGCATGGTTTGGGTGCAAATCGCATCTAAATTTCTACACAAAACAATATCAAATGGAAAATATGTGGGATTATGCTCATAATATAATAATAAGAAGTATGTTTGAAGTAAATACGCGGACATAGCACCATTTATAAAAAAACATAAAGAAATTTATCCACACATATATTCAAACACATACACACTACACACACACACCTTGTATGTTATTTACTACCGAGAACATCAAAAGAACCGCCTATTGTTAAAACGGAATAAACTCTCGTCATGTGTCTCCATGTTTGCCTGTTGGGTTATTTGCCTATGTGCTTGTTGGTCTAGATATCTCCTGCAAGGTCTCTTCTTGCTTACGTCTCTGTGTCTTTTACTCTTAGCACGCACCATTTGACTTATCAAAACAACCCACTTAATTATCTAAAAAATTTGGTTCTAAGCTTACTACCCACGCACACGTATAAATGCATATTGTAGTCAGAAAGGTTACTTTGCGGATCAGTAATTTTGAACTTGTTTAATACCTATTAAATATCAAATAAAAGTCATTTTGCATACCCAATTACAATGACAAAGCAGTGTGTCAGAAATGGAATAGTTTATTTCAATATACCACAATCCGTTGCTTCACGTAACGCACGCGTTTATCCAGCCTGTCCATTCTAGTACTCTTTACATTTCTATAAAGGACTACATTCGTTGAAACACTCCACTTGATAAACACGCAGAAATCGAAGTAAATAATAGATTTGCATTCAGAAATGACAAAATATGTCTTACTTCTTTTTGACGTTTGAATATTGTAAAACTCGTTGCATTGTGGTATGGTATACATAACCATTAATCCACCCTTAGTCTTTGAATTGCTGTACAAATGTATACTCTGGGCTTTTTTTTTTTTTTTTTTTTACTCTCGTCATGTGTCTCCATGTTTGCCTGTTGGGTTATTTGCCTATGTGCTTGTTGGTCTAGATATCTCCTGCAAGGTCTCTTCTTGCTTACGTCTCTGTGTCTTTTACTCTTAGCACGCACCATTTGACTTATCAAAACAACCCACTTAATTATCTAAAAAATTTGGTTCTAAGCTTACTACCCACGCACACGTATAAATGCATATTGTAGTCAGAAAGGTTACTTTGCGGATCAGTAATTTTGAACTTGTTTAATACCTATTAAATATCAAATAAAAGTCATTTTGCATACCCAATTACAATGACAAAGCAGTGTGTCAGAAATGGAATAGTTTATTTCAATATACCACAATCCGTTGCTTCACGTAACGCACGCGTTTATCCAGCCTGTCCATTCTATACTTTGTCTCGTCTGAAGTATGAAGTGACAACGCGCGCGTATACCCAGTGCCGCCTTTCAATTGCAGTGCGCTTGTGCTTTACCTACGCGCGCGCTGAAAGTCGGTTCAATGTATACGCCCGCGTCGCTACTTCATACTTCGAGCTGGACAGAGTATAGTACTCTTTACATTTCTATAAAGGACTACATTCGTTGAAACACTCCACTTGATAAACACGCAGAAATCGAAGTAAATAATAGATTTGCATTCAGAAATGACAAAATATGTCTTACTTCTTTTTGACGTTTGAATATTGTGAAACCCGTTGCATTGTGGTATGGTATACATTACCATTAATCCACCCTTAGTCTTTGAATTGCTGTACAAATGTATACTCTGGGCACCACTCTATTCTGTCATGGCGGATAATACTTAAGAATACTCTTAATACTCTTCCCGGAGTGATCGGGTAGCCAAAACCATGGACCGTAAACCTTGCAGCGTAAGTATCATACTTTTCTCCTCTATTAGTGGCAATGTAACTAGTTAAGGCGGGTGATAGTGGAGGCCATTTACAGTTGTGTAAACCAGTCGTTTTCTTTTGTCCATACGCTGGAGTGTACTTGTATTGACCATTTTCTGCTCTCCACTGCTCATGTAACACCCGAATTAACTCTAATGTCCTTGGGCACTGCCAGATTCAGGACATCGGTATAAAAATCTTCAAACTTTCCAATTCAAACATATTTTGTCTTTGAATAGACAAAGTTACCACATTGGTTGTGGCAACTTTGGCTCACTTACTCTAAACACATTTAAAACCTATTTTACGATGTACTTCTTTTTCCTTTAGAGGGTGATTTTAGGCACTATCAGTGATTTTGCTAAATCAGAAAATCGAAAAAATAATCAAAATTAGATTTTGCATGTCCGTAATAAGTATAGGTATCCTATGGTAAGACCAAAAGCAACATAACAAGGACAACATTTGATAGTTTAGTTATTGCTGTCCGTACGGACACTTATTTCATCACGTAATTGAATGGAGATTCATATCTTTGAACACTGCCGTTTTGTTCCTTTTATGTCAATTTTCAGTTGGATAAAATAACTTATGATAATTCTATAGACTTATTCTTAACGTTTACGCTATTCTTGCAAATTTCAAGTATTTTGACTCTTTCAGGTGAATCACTGATAGTGTCTTTAGAATTACATTCTATATAACTTAGAATGACATTCTACATATAAACATACAAATCTACTGCAATTATGGTAAGTATTGAGAACAACAGGTTTACTTATACAAGTACTAGTCTTGCAAAGATGAAAGAGAAACCAGGAGGCTTATGTGTTTTAAGAAACAACAGTAGTTGGCGATCTTAAATGCCAGATACAAAATCAATATATTTAATAAATTTGCTACTCACGAGACAAACGTCAGGTTTGGTCTTTAAAAATCGCTATTATCAAAACATATTTACACATAATATGTTTTTCATTGATTTTATACAATTCTTTGTTCATGACATAAAAGTGATACCTACACCTAACCTCTTGAACACTCTATGCCAAATTGGTTCAAAATGTTACTTCAAACAGTAATTAAAAAATCATGTCAATCGTTTTTGCGGCAAATTTGTTGCACATCCCAGCTCTGTGCCTGTCTAAGTAATAAACTTATAACACAGTTGTGTCCGTTGAGATGTGGATTCAAGTACCAATAATGTCACTGCTTGAGCAATCCTATGTATATTTTCGGCACTTTTTAAAAAATCTAAACATCTAACGGAGTTAGAAAAGAAGTCTGTATTGTTGTATGTATTTTATGATATGATATTTATAGGGCTCGCTATATACCGGAGATGATAGGCTTTCTAGCCATATGAAGAAAAGAGGAAATGCGCAAGTTACTGTCAGGAGCCTGGTAGCACGCTTGCCTAGCTATGTCTATTTTGTACTCGCGTTAGTAATAGGATTGTGTATCTGGCGTATTTTATGTAAGGGATCTTTCCACAATTTCTTTTTTAATTGCAAATTACAAAAATAGCAAAAACTACACTAAACATAAATCGACCTTTGATACAAATCGCCTGAGGAACATTCGATTGTAGCACATAATAGCACTAATTTTCATGTAAATATATATAATGATTTAGTGGCGGTTTATTGATACAGGGTGTGCTAAAGGCTGACTCCGTGAGTGATTAGAAATATATTTTTTTTTGTGAATGATTAAAAATAATCACTACAACTAGTATACGGACAAGCATTATGTGTGTTAAAACAACCCACCGCAAAAAACACGATTTGAAAGTACGTAAAAACGTTATTGTTAATTCGCCTGGAAGATGTATTATAAGATAACAAATTTTAGTCGGGCTCTATGGTTGTTTCCATACAGTGCCAATTTAGGCATAGGGCCACAAGATGCAGCGGGGATAAGATCAGGGGTTTAGCGCACCCCTGGGAAGTACTAATTCTTCCGAAATATTTTTTTATAAAATGATAAAAATCAGTCCTACGTGTGTTCTCACGTCTAGCATGTGCACATTTTCTAGGAAAATGAATGTAATCTTGTTATCTACGTGAACTGTCATAAACGTGTTTTAAGATGTGTTGCTTATGCCTTTCTTAAGCTTCTATCGATGAATGTTTTGATTTGATCAATGATAAGTCCAAACTATTATTTTCACACTAACAGTTCTACCTATGGATGGAAAAACGGATGACGTTGTTGGTAAGTACTAATTTGCTAATATTTGTGTTTTTACAGTTTTGAACGTATACTTTATTTGAGTATTGGTATCGTATCCTCGATTTTGTGATTAAAGTAGTATCTTTTATTTCTGTATGTAAACTTGAGAAAAGATCCAGTGGGAGTCCGCAAGGCTCCAAAATGAGTCCGCTACTCTTATATATAATGATATCACAAACTATCGTATTTGCAGATGCCACTAACATCTTCCTCTCAGCTCAAATTTAAACTTACTTTTTCGAAACATAAATATCAACTCAAAAAAATCACCGAATGGTCCCGTGCTATAAACTGTCGCTAAATATCAGAAGATATGCCCAAACTATATGATGTTGTCAAAATTTTTCTGACACTAATTTGATGATAAATTCAGAGGCAAAGTACCATGGTTTTATGATACTAGAGGAAAAAGTGGAATTCCCTAGTGTTATATTGATCATGTTGATAATGAATCGGCTGGCAGGAGCAGAGACATTTCTTGAAAAGCTACTATAAATAGCATGGGATTTTCCAAGTGGGTGCAAGTTAAGGATTGCAACATATAGGTAAGTTACAATGATGTCATTAATGTGGTCTAATTGGACAGTGTTCGGCTATTTATGCGTGTGATGCTAATGCAATAGCCTATTTTTAGTTGTTGGGGGCAAGCTTTAGATAAAAGGACTCATTTCTGCTGAGGGGAAATGTTGCCAGAGTCGATCTGCAGAGTGTAGAATCAGAGCAGTATGAATACCTGGATTTATAGTTATATATTCTACAACCACATGAGCTTAAAAGGTATTTGTCCGCAGTCATCTTTGACGGCCCCAAAAAATATGCTTCAGTTTTTGAATCAAAAAGGATTAAAGTTTGTGGTCATAAACAAACGTTTGAATTATGCGCAAAACAAAACTAACAGACTATGGATTATAACAACACCCATTCACTGGATAATGGTTTTCTGAAGACATAAGTGATGCTGCGTCCGTGACCAAATAGGCCAGCTTTGTGGTTACAATATCAGCCGGCAAGGTCTGCTGTCATCTTTGAAGCCAAAAGGGATGGCAAGAGTTGCATTGTAATCCCCTTCGAAGTTCAACATTTCTACATTAGGCTTGTTATACTACAGAAGTTGCATACATTGTCACGGTTGGAAAATGGAAAAGTATCATCACTCAGTGAAAGATGTATGTCCCATCATTCGCCGGACGGGCTCGTGGAAGAAAACAGGGATAGGGGTGTGAATTAAACCTATATCTTGTGTTCCCCAGCAACAGTAAGTGCCCGGTTGATCTCGATTTGTGAGAGATCACCGTGAAATGTTGCATGACACTTGAGTTGACTTGTAAACGGGTGCTATCAAACGTACCAGATATTTCTGAGTCCACCTTTAAAATGGTCTTGGAAGTTACAAGGAAAATGTTTTGTTTTATATAAGGAGTTGCCAACAGAGAACAAATGTAAATATTAAAATACAAAGGCTGTTTGAAAAATAGAATCCATAAGTCATTTATAAAACATTTACCTAATTTAAGTAAATTTACCTAAATTAAGTAAAATTTTTAACTAAATAGTAACATTTACATAATATGATAGAGTTTTTTTTTTTTCTTATTTGGACATAATGGTATTGCTTATTTTCTCTCTGTGCAACAAATTGAAATATCTTCTGAAATATATGGTTAATTCGTTCTATCAAGGTCAAGGTAACGTTAGATGAGCCAGTATTATCTGAGATATTATGATAGAGTTCTATTTTTACATAATTTATGTATTTTTTTCTCTCTGTGCAGACAAATGAAATTTCATTATGAATATTTATGTTCACTGCCGGTCTTCAAATGTCAATTTAACGCTAGATGATCAGTACTTACGGGACTATAGATACCCCGATTCAGCAGAGTTTAGGAACTGGAGCGATCGTACGTTACTGCGGTAAGGAAACCACGTTATGATAGAATGACGAGAGATTCGAGATAGATATGACTCTAAACAAGCAAATGTGTTTCTTAGGCGTTCCAAAAATCAATGTGTAAAAATGCTGTTTTCAATACCTTATTTGATTGTTAGTGTTCACATCATGGTCATCGGTATGCCTCAATTTAATTCTAGATCTAAAAGAGTTGCAAACTGTTGGTTGATTATAAAAATACAAGTTACGTACAAAATCAAAATAAGTGAAAATTATATATGAAAGTTTACTTTGAACATACTATCCTGAATAAGGCGAAGCCTTTTGGAAACAAATAAACTGTTATTGTTTGTATAGGTCTTGAATGAACACCACCTTTTAATAGAAGGTGATTCATTTCTTTATTCAGTAATCAACAATTTTTAATGAATATTTTCAGTCACAAATATTAATAGCAACCAAGACCCATTTTGCAACATCCTTTTATGTATGAAAGATATCAGTTACTCTTTTTAAATATCTTGGTAGGCTGGATCCTCATAGTGATATCCAAGGTGTTGCGACATCCATAAAAAACGCTTGGAACAAAGAATTGTTTGTAAAATTATTAGCGCTTGGAACAAGATTAAATAGTTGTTTATCAAAAAATTATGAAGCGCTTGCGAACAAAGAGTTGACCACTTAGTTGTTTATCAAGTATCAGGGTTATAATGGTTACAGTAATAATCTCTTGTTCTTTTTCTTTTACCATCCTTACTATAGGATTTTGACAACTGCTTCAACCTTAAACTAGTATTGAAGTCAATGATATGGCAAATCTTTATTTGTTATCTTCACAGTTCGACGAAAATATTGGAATACTGAAAATATGAGGACTTCGATGAAGAAACAAACGATATCACCTATAAGGTATGTGGAGTCGTCGATCCAACATCGGATTATAACATTAGCAACAAGGAAGAAGAAATGCTGTCAACGTCGTTTCGATTTTCCAATCTTCTTTCCAAATTATTTTAAATTTTTTGATCCGTAACGTCGCGATTTATGAATGAGTACAAAGTTCAGGTTGAGGTCACTAGGTCACATTCATGATGCGTCAACCTAGGTCACATAGGTCACACAACACATGAACATACCCAAGGGACTATGGATCCAAGTGTCATGATTATCATGTTTTGAGGGAGTCCAAGTGTTGAATATATGGATCCGAAACATGATAATACATAAAAGTGGATTTATGCCCAAATTTATTGGTCTCCCTCTCGCCCCAACGATGTTTGAAAATCGGCCAATAAATTTGGCTCAATCGACCCTTTGATAACCAAAAACTGAACAACAAAAACACACAAGCATTTGGGTTAAATCTGACCATGCAAAGAGTGCATGAAATGTTGTGCCCGTTATGGGGAAACAACGAGCAACAAATTAGGTTTAGCGGTAACATTTGTTGACCTTTAAGTTTTGGCCTTGTATTTTTTGAAAAACTATAAATAGTGTACCTAAGAACAAAAGCAATGCTGGCCCCCCCCAAAATACCTCATACTTGTATATTCCACGTGTTACTTCATTTGATGCACATGTATATAAAGATTACTGTTCCTGGATGGACAAAAACTTCAGAATTCATTCATTCCTGATATAATATATAATAATAATTGTCGCTTATAAAGCGTTACAACAAAGTATCTAAGCGCTGAACAGCATGCTTTCATACAGGGCAGGAAAAAGGTTCGGTCGCTTTTACTAAAGCATTCCTTTAACATAAAATTGAAATTGAAATGATTTACGTAGTATTTAACATACTTTGCATACTTTGATGGAGAGGGCTCCAAATACAATAGAAACACGTGCCTACTGCCTGCCTGTATGAATGCAATCTTCAACTCTCACCGTTGGCATTTATCACATACCTCTAAAATGTTTTCTGGAATTTCCCTGAAGAGGAAGATATGTGTGTTACATACACGGCCTCACACCTTGGATAAATCTCTGCATGCTTGATATTGTGCGATTTCTCCAGCAACAATGAGAACGTATTTTGATACATTCCTTTGCCGAAAAAGTTCGCTGTGTCCAGAACATTGTCTCAGTATAATAGTCTTAAACTGCTGTTAACGTAACTTAAAGTTGTTGTTTTTTTCGCATCAAACCTATTTATAAATTCCCATGATAACTGTTGCTTTTTGTAGACCAGGAAGTGTGGCCATCATTAGTTGGGTGTCATTCGAGAGAAGTATCAGTGATTCTATTGACATCCCTGACGAATTGCGACAAGAAATAATCGAAACTTTATCGATAGAGACAAGGCGATGGAAGATTGGGTAGTTTACATGCTGATGTACTCAATTTTGATGTCGGTAATCGTAAGTAACGAATCTCAACGTAATTATCTTGTTGACGAACCTACAATACATGTTATTTTCTTAAGGTGTCCGGCAATGCATGTTCTGTGTCCGAACTTGTGAACTATTCACATAGTACAAATACATATTTTTTTAAAAGGTAAATGATCTGATGGATCTAAAACAATGATGTGATTTTGATAAAGTCATATTAACATTTAAGAAACGCGACATTTTACCATTTACCATTTCGAATACTATCTAAAGTTACCATTTTATTTTGATCACTATCATCCTCAAACTGAATTTGTACCAAAGAATCGATTGATTAAAATCAACACCAGTGTTTGCATACCATTGTCAACACCAGTGTTTGTTTAAACGTTGTATTCATCAACATGTTCATCACTTCATCATTTGTTACTAGTTTCTCCAAGAAATGAGCAATATATGTAACATTTTCAGATGGTGTTTTGAGACCAAGGCCATTCAATCAAGATGAAAACTTCAAATAATGGAATCGGATCACCCTCTTTTAATGACAAGCGCATACCATACAGTGAAAGATAGCTAGCGATTTATGTAACATTTACAGATGGGGTTTTGAGACCAAGGCCATTCAATCAAGATGAAATCTTCAAATAATGGAATCGAGTTATCCCCCTTTTAAGAACAAGCGCATACCATACACTGAAAGATAGCTAGCGATCATGTGAAAATCCCAAAGCATAGAAAACAATGACAGGTGGTTAAGGTTGAAAAGGGTATACTTGACCAGTGCACAAATAGTGTTAAAATATCAATATATAAAATGTTCAATAACACTGTGGTGTTAACATTTATTTGTGTAACGTCTTTAGAAAATGTTTGATTTTGTTATTCCTTGCCTCTATTGTAACTGCTCGCCTCTGACAAATCATAAACAGATCACCAAAATGCATAATTAAAATGCATAATTAAAATTATGCAGCAACACCAAGCTTGACGCCGACTTGGTGTTAAAACTTTAACACCCCAGTTTTTGTAGTGCATCAAAATATTAACACCTATTAAACGCGTTGTTCTTCAGCACTTGTTACTTTTATATTACCAGCATCAATATCTACCACACCAAACATTCCATTTATTGTAATCCTATCTATTTATTTAAAAATCAAAACATTCCAGCGGCAATTGCTTAATATTGTATTAATGTACCTTATCTTGACAGCGATTGATCTTGCAGACAGACCACAGCAAGCAACACCGGACCCTCGACGTCCACCAACAAGTCCGACGACTCGTGAACCCCACCCTCCGACGACTGGCGAACTTCGTCCTCCTCCAACACGTGATCCCCGACCTCCCGCTACTGATGAGCCATCACCTGTACCTCCGAGGACTATTCCTCCGCAGCCAGGTAACGATTTGGCCATGTTTGCCGTTTTGTATTTACTAACAACAGGAGATAAATAAAGTTCGACACCACTAACACACTTATATACAGTAGCCTATGGACAAACTGGCAATTTTAGGCATGTTTCTTTTACATTTAAAAGTCCATGGCCCGATCGCCTTGTGCCCCGAGACCCCAGATTTTACCGAAAGTAATCGTGAAGTGGTCGAAATCGTTGGGCAAAGGAGTGTTTGATTTGAATGTTGTGAGCGAAATGGTGGCTTATTTTGGTCGAATATCGGATTCCTGTAAAAAATGTTAAACTTAATTTGATGTATAACCAAATATACGAAACAATGGGTTAACCCAGTAGTTCGGCAAAGAGGGATCCATATTGCAGCGTGCGGTTGCACAACAAACAATCCTCCCATTGAAATACACGTTAAATGCTTATTTTAAAGACACTATCATGATTTGCTAAATGGGAAAACTCGGAAAAAATCAGCAAAAATCAGATTTTGCATGTATGTAACAAAGTACAGGTATCCTAACACCCTGCAAAATGATAAGACCGAGAGCAACCTAAACGGACAGAATCGGAGATTATAGTCATTACTGTCGCGTCGGGACACTTACTACAACCGTAATGAATGGGTAAATCACTTGAACACTGCCATTTTCTTTCTTTCTTCCTTTTCTGTAAATTCTTCAGTTGGAAAAAGGTAACTTATATGAATATTCTACAGACTTAATCCTTCACTTTGAAGCTATTTCCGCAAATTTCAAATATTTTTCAAATCACTGAGAGTGTCGTTAATATCAGTTTGTTTTTCGACTCCGCGCGGAATAATATTTTATGTTTGAACAGATTTCTATATAAAACAAAGATGGAAATTTCATAATGATACAGGATAGATCTTGATAGGCCTATACAGGCACGGAGGGATAGTGCATTGGTAGAACATCAGCACTGTCACCTTCGGAGCCTACTTTCGTTTTAAGATGAGCACCTCTTATAAATCTCCCTGTGTGAAGGTGACTTAGTAGGGAAAAATTCACCTTATGCAGTATCTCTTTGTCTAGATTTGTGTGTTCTGAGGTCTCTGGGCTTTGAGCTGCTTTGGACCACAGTCAGCCACAGTGGCGTAACCAGCGGGGGGGCAGGGGGGCGCAAGCCCCCCCAAACAGAACCCTTGCCCCCCCCCCTCCAGCCCCCAAATGAACTGACTTTTTGTACAGTGTCTATGGAGAAGGACCCAAATTTGCCCCCTCAAAAAAACCTTGGCACCCCTTCAGCCCCCCCATTTGCAAAGGTCTGGTTACGCCACTGGTCAGCCACTAGATCTTGGTATTTGCACTTCTTTCTTGCATATGCATTGGATAGGTTCTTCTGCATAGGGACCGTCAGCTTTATGATGATCACTGTCTTTGTTTTGGTAGAAAAAGATGGTGATATCTGGTCTCTTAGCTGTCTCAGTGATTTCTGGATGGTACACTGTTTGTTTGTGTTCCTCATCCATCAAGAATATCCAGTCATTGGCCTTCTTCAGAATGTTGGTTGGCTCTGTCGTAAGCATTGGTAAGACTGGATTTCGATAGATTGTAACATCAGCTGTGCGAAAGGCTATTGTAGAGATGGAGTTCAGATTCTCAGGTGCGATGTTTCTTTTTGATTTGCTTCTACGACGTACGGTGCTAGACCTGTAGAGATTGGTTTCAGTGTTTAGTCATGGCACCAGTTGTATCTTCCCCTTTGTAATGAGTATATAGCTATAACATTGAGGATGTCGAACAATGCCCGGGGAACAGTGTACAATGACGATGATGACATAATTGGCAGAGTCCAAGATTGGTCTTGGCCCACAGCTTCAGATTGGCAGGGGATGGAAGTTGATCATGATTTGCGTTGATGTGGAAAGACAACAGATCTGGCGTCCAGACATACAAAAGCTCCACCACATTTTCAACTCAACACGTAAATCTCATTGCGGCATACCAGCACCGGGTACTTCCGAAGGCCCAATTTCTTGTTGGATTAAAATTTCTTTATTATCTGATATTCCAAGTATTGATCCTTGTCTACAATGTTCATTTTAGTATTAACATTTCACAATCAACGATATCTACGTACTAAGCCACACATTGCTTACAATCGATCTTATGTTTTTACCGAAGTGCGTCCATAAGGTTCAGTTGACTCAGCTCGTACGACAGGCTGAGAATAACTTCAAAATAAAAAAAATTCATTATATGTTTGTTCTATTGCTGCGCCGAAATACCGGGCTATGCCGAAACGCCCGGTCTTTCGGCAGATGACCTTGCCGTACGGCAGGGGTATCTGCCGAAACATCCGGGGTTTCGACACTTATTCATGCCGAAAATGCGGGCTACGTCATGCCCCTGCTGAACGGCAGGGTTACTTGCCGAAACAATGGGTTATCCCAGTAGTTCGGCACAGAGGTATCCTTATTACAGCGTGCGGTTGTTGGATGTAATAAGTTCTAGGTGCTTGGTTTACTGAATTTAACATGACCCCCCCTCCATCAGAAAAAAATAAAATCACATAACCCCCTATTTGTCAAGTAGAAAATCACATAGGTCTAATCCCAATGTCCTATAGGCCCTATAACCCAACCCTAAACCTAACCCGTGTTGCAACCGGCCTAATAACCCTCCTAATCAATAAAGATAACCTTTACAATGGGATCCATACGTATATCAATGCATATAACGTATACATTGTTTCCGAATTCGGCTACCTTGGAAAAAGAACGCGGGAATTCTTCTTCATGGGGTCTATGTGGGTGCTTTAGGCGTTACAAGATCGTATCTACGTCTACTATTACATAAATGATTGTTCCTAAATGCCAAAAGCCTGATTGTTAATGAGTTTCATTGTAGAATTGTCCATAAAATCACGAAAAATGCGTAAACGTGTGGTCTACACACCAACAGCACGTTATTTTCCACTTCCCTTCTCTAATGCCGAATGCCCGGGTTCTTCGGCAGTTCTGAGAGGAGGGAACTTCGGCACCCGGGTAATTTCGGCACCCGGGTGTTTCGGCACAACACTATTCAGCAGTCCCTAACCTAGTCCGGGCCATACTGCATAACGAGCTGTAGGCCCTAATCCTAAACTCTAGCCATAACCTCAATCCAAACCAAACTTTAATATCCTAACCCTTTAAACAGCAACACTAACCCTAACCCATAATCGTGTTTTCACTGAAACCTAATCAAATAAAGTGGACCTTTACCCTAATCCGTAAGCTGTTGTGCGAGTTGTCTTTGGCAATAACAATAGCCGGATTAATATTCCACTTGTGCTTTCATGTATACCAATGCATGTAATGTATACTTCCGAATGAATTCGGCTACCTTGATAAACGGATACGGGCACTCATTTTTGTCATAAATGAGAGATTTTGGTTTTACAAGATGGTATTCACTTATACCATTTACATGCATGCTTGTTCCAAAATGCCCAAAGCCTAATTTTTAATGAGTTTTATTATATTCTGGTCCAGTAAATCATTTAGGACCTAAACACGTGCACAGCACATCAACGGCACGTTCCTTTACACTTCATTCTCCTCTGCCGTATGTAGTATTAGAGAATTTCTACTATTTCCGTCGATGGTTCAACAGTGGCGTTTTTTTTTTTTTTTTTTTTTTTTTTTTTTTTTTTTTTTTTTTTTTTTTTTTTTTTTTTTTTTTTTTTTTTTTTTTTTTTTTTTTTTTTTTTTTTTTTTTTTTTTTTTTTTTTTTTTTTTTTTTTTTTTTTTTTTTTTTTTTTTTTTTTTTTTTTTTTTTTTTTTTTTTTTCAGGGTTTGCTAAAAAGATCCATTATTAGCACATGTGCGCGTGAAACGCGCTAATAGTTTTGCCATTTAGAAGCTAAAATCGTCAAATGTAATTGTAATGACAAAAATTTGCGCGCGAAGCGCGCGGAATTTACCATTTTAAACTATTATGGTAAAATATGAGGTTATTTTTGGTCAAAACACTTGAACAGGCATACATGGGGGGGGGGGGATGATCGTATTTACCATCCCCCCTCATCAAATTATTGGGGGGAATATATCCCCCCATCCCCGGGATTTACGCCTATGTGGTTCAACGACGGAAGAGTATGTATTTGTCGTCTATTTAAATTTTTTTAATTGTATTATTTTTTTCAGAATAGTGGAATGAATGAATACAAATGTGGAATATTGACCACTTTGTGTATCAAGTATAGCCTTGTTTGTAACGGAGAACCCAATTGTCCGTATGGTGATGATGAAGACTTTTGTCCTGATGGTATATACAATATCACAAATGGCTTGTATAGCTGTATGTTCACTTATGACCAGTGGCGTAGCTGGGGGTGCAAGGGCGCCGTGGTCCCCCCAATATTTGAGATGAGCCCGTCGGTTCACTTGAAGAATTCAGGTCATGGCACTTGCAGGCCGGAAAGCATATAAAAATATCAACATTTCAGGGGGTTTCGCCCCCTTGACCACCACCGAGCCCCCACAAATTTTCTGTCGACACATGCGACACTGCCCCCACCCCATATCAAAATCCTAGCTACGCCACTGCTTATGACACAAAGCAAATGAACGTTCGTCGTAAAAGCAATTAGGCAAACTCTGTCCCATAGACCACAGACATTAACGCGCTTACTAAAGTATATACGCCTAGTCTGCAAAGCCTTGTGCGACCGCGACTTAAACATGACGTAATTTTATTGTATAGAATGGCCAAATTCGTGTCTAATTTTACATAATTTCACAAAACTTTTATAGGAATTTCAAAATGTTTTAGAGGATTTTAACGTAGATTGTAAGAAAATATATGAAAAACTATGACAGGATACGTCGTATACTATCAACGCAACAAAATCAAGGCCAGAACTTTTATTACCAAATCCTCCCGGGTCACGTGGTTCTACGAACGAATCAGATGTTCCGGCGGTTTCGAGTCTATACATAATAAACACACTCACAATTGGAGTAAAGCACGCGACTATATAATGCTAGTAGGCGTTTCAAACTGCCTATCAGATAGTCTGTGGTGTTAACCCCGATTTGACGAAATCGGGTAGATCCCGATACAGCAAGAACGTCAATGATAATCAGTAATTTAATAAAATCATATTTGTGAATATTAAGTATTGTCTAATGCGTAATCGCTTCTATCTAAATTTCTTCAATCTAATTGGATTGCTTTCAGAGACAAATCCAAGTTTAGATTAAAAATTTAAATCAAACTACGTTAAAATATAAATCAATAGATTAAAAATTGGAATCAAAATTCAGAATTGTCATCTATTTGAATCAAAGAAATTTAGAGAGTACTTCCAAAACTAACCTCGTATTGAAAGGTAACTCGACTAAAAATTCCAATCAGTACTGAGTTGTATACATTTTCACACTTTCAATTGACATTGTGCTAGTCAATACTGCTTCAAAATCATATGTCATGAGTTCTGTAGTTAGTTTGTAAGTTTTTATTTGTAAAAGTTTTGATATATATGAAATAATGTTTATGTCGTTTATGACAGATAATACGCACAATTGCAATGTTAAATAAAACAATATGGATAAAGGGGTTCGTTCGCGCAAAGTGCTCGTGTTCGACGAATAAAATTCACGAAGGGTGTAGCAACAAATAAATCATCATTAGAGATTTGTACTTGAATCGGATTTTCTGCCCAATTCTGGTTTTGGTAAAACGAAACAAATTAGGCATTTTTAGAAGGCGAGACCCCAAAGATAGTTGGTAAAAGGAAAATCAGAATATTATACTACTTATTTACATGATATTTTCATTTATTTTTTTTTTTGTGCAAAACAGATTGTGGCGATGATTACATATTTTTAGATCCCGGTGATTCCTACGAATTGACTTCAGCCAATTACCCTAACCGATACCCTGATAATTCCTTCTGCCAGTGGGTCTTTGAAGCACAACCTGGACGACAACTACTTTTGCAATTTAATGACTTTGACTTGGAAAAAGACTACGATTTCCTGTATATTAGCTTAGACGGTCAACCGGAATACACCGAAGCGTCAGTAAATTTCACCGGAAGCGAGCTACCACCTGTTCAACTATCGCAAGGATCCATTGTTGTGGTTACCATGGTTACTGAGGATTCTTCAAGAGGTTTTGGTTTTGTTTTGGAGATAAGCGACATTGAACCATCGGGTGCGCTTTTAATCTTATATATTTTTCTTTCGAAGATTCTTTATTTACTAATCATTTTCCCAATTGTACGTATCTTAAACTTAAGTGGTCAAAATTGGAGATTTCAAATTATTTTTGCGTGCTCACTTTTGGATACAGGAATGTCCTCACATGGATTACTTTTTGTATTCTGTGAATGTTTGAAGCTTTTAGATATTCCAATGCACCTGTGAAATAGAAATTGCAATATGTGAAAACTTTCTACTTTTATCTGTTCGTACGTACGTAAATAAATTCAACTTCTAATGTATGGAAGTTACAAACATTCATTGGATCAATACGGAATTGTGCTTTAGTTTTTTGATATGGTTTGGTGCACGACGTACAAAGAGCAAAAGGGCACATGCAAATTATTTAGTGTTACGGCCAAGAAATCCTGAATAGAGTTAAAGAGACATGAGGACATTTCCAGAAAGATGCGCCTCCAATTTTTTTTCGAACCCGGGTTTTTGCATACTTGGAATGCTTACCAATGTATTAGATCCCACCTGAAGCGAATAAACCGAATGCGCTTACTTTATGTAATAAGATGATGATTAGTAATTTCTGTCGTGCACGACAGAAACCCAAAGTATGGTTTTCTATGGGAACGATTGGGAACTATGGGAGCGATAGCAGGCAAGTTCAAAGCAAGGTCTGCTGTTTTCTTTTGTACTTGTTTGTTCAATAAACCTTCCAAACGTTCTAGGTAGGTGGTCTACAACCGATTTAGTGCAATTTGAAAGAAATTCGTATCCTAAAAAAATCTCCTTCTGTCACTTTATAAGTTTGCTTCATAACTTTGCTTAGTTTTGTGGCTAATATGAAACTCTGCTGGTACATAAGTTTGGTTCAGGGCCGTAGATTTTTGTTAACGTCTTTATAAGTTCTATTACATGATTAGTTCATGAGCAATTTTCACTTCATGTACGTATCTACTAACTTCCGTTTACGGTTTATTTACTATCCTTGGGACAAATTTTAAGCCTAACGGGGTGTTTTTGATCTCTGCTCCTCATTCGATTTGTTTTATTGTGTCTTGCAATGTAAACTACGTTTCCATAAATACTTTAGGATAAACTTTAGCCAAGATCCTAATGATTGAAATTCGTGTTTCAGATCTTTTTGACACAGGAATTTGTGGAACACGTCCGGCTGTTGATCCTCGTAGAATATTTGGAGGAGAAGATGCAGCGGTGGGAGAGATGCCATGGGCTGGCCAACTAAGTAACGATGGGATTGATGCCTTTTGTGGCGTAACGCTACTTGATAAATTCTGGGCGGTCACCGCAGCTCATTGCGTGTAAGAATATCGCTTTAGGACATCCTCCCCTGAAAATAAAAATGTTTGAATGCACCGATATGGTTAAGTATTAATATTTAAGTAGCTGTTTGTGACACTTTGAACAAAGTGCTTTGTATAGGAATCTCATTAGCACTTATGTAAATGCAGAATTGAATTACCCTTTCCAGAATTTGTCCTAGAATGTGAATGTGAGTAGAAAAAGCGAGAAATATTCCATTGTTTAGAAGTTCAACATGACAACTTTTAAAGTCTCAAGATAAAATTTCTCATTAACTAGGGTCGACGAAACTGATACTTTATATGTGGTATTTGGAGACTATGCAAACCGTAATCGCGGACCCAGTACCCCTGAGCGGCAGACAATAGAAGTAGCTCTTGTCTTTGCTCACCCTTCATATACTACTGCCGGGTTTGAAGACTTCGAAGGTTACACCACAGGAGATGTTGCACTCATTAGATTAGCACAGCCAGTGAAATACTCGGACTATGTGCGCCCAGCCTGTATTACTGCGAGTACTGATGAACCAAGTGACTATCAACATTGCCGCGTTTCTGGATGGGGGCTCACAGAAGGTACAGTTCAATTGTCTCACAATGATTTTATCAGTCAGTAATCCCTATCCCCATTTCAATATCAGATCAATAGGCTTATTTCTGTAACTGCATAAGGCATAAAGCAAAACTAGAATTCCCGTGTGAACTCGGCTAAGTAGTACTCTACTTTCTTTATTAAAATACATTATTTTGAGGCAAAGAAAATTTTTGTATTCACTTGATCGAAATTGATGACATCATAAGCTATCTATGAGTATTTTTTAAATCAGTCTATGGATACCTGAGATATGTATTTTGACGTTTGCAGTGATGTAAAATCGGTCCATAATAACTCGAGATTTCCATAGAAATATCTGCAAAAATGATCAAATGTGTGATGCCAATCAATCTTCAGGAATCAGAAGTTCATTATTGTTTTACGTTCATTACATTCAAACGGTATTACGATATTTTATGGAGCTGGAAGCTTGAATATTTAAACTCGTGCTGCATGCTATTAAGAATTACCAATTGGATTTGATACTGACCGTCCTAGTAACTAGAGATCACTTTTCTTCCACAGTGGTTTATGAGTTGTTGCTCGTTATTATGATTATACTGATTGCTATCGAAACAAGACTCGCTTTGCTGATGGCATGCCTTTATACAATACAACCAGAACGTGGCTCGTACATTACGTTAAAAGAAATCCTTCAGGAGAAAATTTCAACCCGATGAAAGACATAATTCGACTAGATATTTCTACATATTTCTTTGTCTAAGCAACGTATTTTCTGTACCACGTATATTTGAACATGATTAAATACACAATTGTTCCAGATACATAAACCCTCGTTGTATTAACATAATTTTCTATAACATGTTTAAGGGGATTATGGTAAGTTTAGTATTGATATACAGTCATAATCCCGGGACAACAAATTTCCCCGATATTCGCCGAAAAGAAAGCCGATTTCCAAATTGAGCTAAAAAATTGTACAAATACAAGATTCTTGTCGCGTTTTTTTTTCTGTAAAGGAAAGGCTGTAGATGAATCAAGAAAAGATAAAATGTATTGTCCTTGCCATGCCCAGTGTTTTGAAAATTTGCCTTCAACACGGTTAGATCTTGGTGACACCTCTGTTCCTGTATCTGTGTGTGTAAATAACCTTGGAGATATGTTTGATTACGCCATTTGATTTCCAATCAGATTGGTGCAATCTGTAAAAAGTGTAAATTACCATATTCCTAACTTATCAATTTTGATGATTGCAACCACGCTGTACGATCTTTGGTCTTATCCCGCATTGACTATGTCAAGTCATTGCTATACGGCCTGGGGGCAGTTGTATTCAATGGTGGATATGATGCGTGAACATGGACTTCCGAAATGTACTCTAAACAGTATTCCACCAACTAAAAAACATACCCTAAACGAGCATTTTTGTCTGTTTTTGCTACCATAAACAAGTCTTTTTGTCAGTTTTGCAACCCTAAACAAGTAAGCAATGCATTCTGTTGATAGTATACCCTTATTATTTGGCTTTGCTCATGTTGCTTTACTTTAAAATTACAATATTTTTGATAATTTTGATCTTGCGTACATCACAATTTCAGGGTTACGAAAAAACATACCCTTTTTTCCATATTTTGCTGTTTTTTTACACCCTAATCAATGTACGCGCGTACATCGCCTGTTGGAAAAAAGAGACCCTTTTTACGTGTTTTCTTGTTCACGCATCATATCCATCTTGAATACAAGTGTCCCCCGGGCTATACGGCTCCAATGAAATGGATCTCAAACTGTCAAAAGACTCCCGCGCTTGCAAATAAACCTGCACGTTTGGTGTTCGCATGCGGTCGTGACCAGAGTTCGTCAAAACTTTTTATCACTTTCCACTGGTTGACTGGTTGCCTGTCAGATACAAAATCTTTCTTTACGTGCATAAGTCTCTTCACGGGCAGGCTCCGTATACTTCACTGATTATCTCATATGTGTTGGACAGTAATTCTTATGGCACTAGGCGAAGATTACGGTCCTCCCCTGGTGTTTCACGCCTGGTCATACCTCGTATCAAACGTAGATTTTGTTACAGGTCATCCAGCGTCATTGGTTCCAGGCTCTGGAACAACCTTTCCGTTAACATCAGAGAGGCACCCTCCACCAGTGTCTTTAAGCGGCTCCTGAAAAACATACTTATTTCCTGATATTTAAAAAAATGTTAATTCTGAATTTGTTAGTATTCTATATTATGCTATGTCATGTTGTATATATATTAAGTTTGTATTTTAAGTAAATGTCGAGGCGTCTTCGTTCAGACACACAAAAGAGACGGATTTTCCTTTTGTTATTGTTGTTCCAGGATTTTGTTTTAAATACACAGCTTAGGTAGGCATGGACCACCATCTAAATATCATTGTACTTTAAAAAATAATTTTTTGCATAGTACGGGATTAAATTTCTTTGCATATATAGTTATTTACCTTAATTGAAACTGAATCCTGGTGAAAATTTTACCCCGTGTCTATGGAAAGTGACATTTTGGCTGTAGTGTGACGTCACCGGTTATACTATAATTATGTTGATAATTATTTTGGCATTGCTATTGGTAATCGCTCCCTTAGCAAATTATTTTACTAAAAATGCGGAAAAAAAATTGCATGGGTTACATGTAAGCGAGGTACATACTCGACAGGGTCAGATGTATTTAGTTATGTTAGAGAATACTGTAAAAGGACATTTGTCAGATCATTTCCTCTTTGAAGTCTAACGGGACCGATTCCTTTTTTTTTAACACAGTGGGTTCCGGGTCCTCAATTTCTAGAGCGTCTTTTCTTCAAATTGCTACTGTACCGATTTTGCCTTTGGAGGTATGTGCAGAAGTTTGGAAACAAACCTACTCCTATGGCCCTGGTTTTAGTTCCGATGCTTGGTTTGATGAAGGAGATATACTATGCGGAGGAATTCGTGAATCATCTGATAGTTCATATGAAGGAGATGTTTGCTCTGTAAGTCTTGTTTCTCTTTTCTTAAGACTGAATAAAGGGACTAAATGCCATTCCCTCTACTTCGATACATTTGGATATGAAATAGATATCAAGTTTCAAGAGAAGCTAAGAGAAACTTTTTAAAGTTTGCGCTAAGTATATAAGCGAAGAAACTCTTTTATTAATGTTATAAATGTCAGTACTTTACTCAGAAGGGCAAAACAAACACATCATCACACACACACGCACGCACCCACATACACACGCACGCACCCACATACATCCGCACGCACTCACATACACACACAGACGCGCGCGTGGGGTATTACATTTAAATGCCGTATGCGATACGTGTATTGTACATGGATATGGATTTCTTTTTCTTTCTTTTTTTCGACCGATCCATAAACAAAAGAATTTGACATTCCACGCTCTTGGCAACTAAATGCCAGGGGCGTACCAACCGGGAGATCGCCCTGGCTCGAAATATCGGGTCAAAAGGAATAACATTTGCATTTGGTCCCATTTTTTGAAGGATTAATCACCAACTTTGGCCTAAATTTGAACCACATTAAAAAGGTGCACACGAACTACAGTCCTGAACAAGAACGAAAAAGAAATATTAAGCTTTCAAATGTTGATGTAGGGAGACAGTGGTTCGGGTTGGAATTGCTTAGGGAATGATGGTCGGTGGCATCTCGTTGGTATTGTGTCGTTCTCAACTCCAAGCTGTGCGGGTAGACCGGGAGTGTATGCACGAGTGTCAACGTATCGTCATTTTATCTGGGAAACCAGACATAATGCTGAATGTAAGTAGTATATCATAATGAATTACAAAATGCTTGATTCTATAGTATATTCTGTTTGGCTTTCATTTTAATGGAACTTGAAATTTCGTATATATACATTGTATTTGAGCTCACAGACATCACAAATGATTTTTCAAGGACGCTTTTATGTTAAAGAAACTGAATTAAGAAAGAAATATATTATTTTTCTTTTACAGCATGTCTTTCAAGTGGAAAACCTGATGACTGCCTACAAACCCTAGGATGCACTGGGACGTCTTTGTCGTAAGTAAAAGCAATTTCGCTTGGGTGTAAGAAAATTGGGGGATGCATTTTCCTAATCTGTTGTCGATACCAAATAATCGATTTAATGGTGATCATTGTCGTATTTTTTGACAGAATTTCCCACTAGCAGCGTTGATGAATTTCGTTGTGTCATTGGAGACTGCATTTACCAATTGAACGCACATGTAATGGATATGAAGACGTTACCGCTTTTAGTGACGAAGCACTGCCTTTGTGTTACGATGGTATAAAAAGTTATAATATTTTTTTCTTTGTCATTTTAGGTTTTCCGATTTTAATCGGAGAGACCTTACAGCAGGATGATTCGAGTGTCCGTCAGCGTGTTTTGTGAGTCCTTTTGTTAAAAATTTGGCTACCTTTTTATTCAGTGGCGGTTGGAAATATGTTGAGACAAGTTTGTAATATGGGGTAGAAAATGGGAAGTAGGTATTTAGGGGTTATTGGGTTATTTTGTTGCGAATTGCGGGCATAGTGTGCTACACTTTGAAGATCAGGTCAGGGTTCACAATTAGCTACACTTGGTTGTGGTTATGAAAGGAAGGAGGATTATGTGAGCTTGCAGTTTTAGAGATCAGAATCATTTAGGAATCACAAAAAAACACATATATTGTGCATTTGGTGTATACTGTTGGTATAGGTTATTAGTGGACGGTCAGGTTCATACTTGGTATGTTTATATTTGCTAATTGGGGATGCAGGTGGAGGACGTATGCAAAGATAGTTTTAAAGTTATACAAGGTCATGTGTTTCTGTTTGTAGTATACACTGTATGATGATAACATTTATCAGCCTTTTTAGTGCAGTGGACGAATCAACTAGTTTCATACCGTTGGTTGTGGTTATGTGTTGGGTAGACATGGAGTCGGGGTCATTAGGATCACATGAGTCATATCTTTTTGTTAGTATAATATGATGCAGGTAGAACCTGAGAAGCGAGCGCTCAATGCACGTTTTTATTCTGTCCATATTTGCCATAGAAAATGCAGCACGAATTCCCTAAATTTACCGCTTTAAAAATCCCACATTCCTAAATCAGAAGATCGTGTCCGGCCCCCTGTTTAAGTCGTATTCTTTCGACTTCCTAGCCGAATAGTATGACAGCTTTGGTAAAAGAATAGGGACGGCGGTCCCAAAATCGGTCGTCCTGATGTATGTGAGGTTCTCGAATCATTTCTGAAATGCACAATTTCAGTTTCGGTTTACATGCCTCAACCTGCAAAATGTATTCTGACCGTAAGCAATAACAATATAAAAACCAATTGTAAAAAAATATCATGTTAACATGGTCATTGTCTCATACCCCAGGAAAAATGTCCAATACCTCCCGGAGAATGTCCCTACCTCCCAGGACAATGTCCCATACCCCAGGCCATGTCCCATATTCCAGGACAGTCCCATACGCCAGGACAATGTCCCATTACCCCAGGACAATCTCCTATACCCCAGGGCAATGTACCATATCCCCGGGGACAATGTCCCATACTCCAGGCCAATGTCCCATACCTCCAGGACAATGTCCCATATTCCAGGACAATGTCCCATATTCCAGGACAATGTCCCTAACTTCAGGACAATGTCCCATACCCCAGGACAATGTCCCATACCTCCAAGACAAGTCCCATACCTCCGGGACAATGTCCCATATCCCCAGGACAATGTTTCTAGCCTCAGACACTGTCCCATATCCCCACGACAATTGTCCAATACCCCAGGACAATGAACCACACCCCAGGACAAGTCCCATACACCAAGGGACACTGTCCCATACCCAGGCCAATTTCTTATACCAAGGAAATGTCTTATACCCAGACAATGTCCCAACCCCAGGACACTGTCCCATACCCAGGGCAATGGCCCAGACCCAGGACACTTGTCCCATACTCCAGGAGAATATCCATTACCCCAGGACACTGTCATACCCAGACAATGTTCCCATACCCCAGGACACTGTCCATTACCTCGAGGGGACAACGTCCCATACCTCCAGGACAATGTCCATATCCCCCAGAACAATGTCCCATACCCCCGGACATGTCCCATACACAGGACACTGTCCCATACACAGGACAATGTCCCATACCCCAGGACAATTTTCTCTACCCCCAGGCCAATGTCACATACCCTCCAGGACAAAGTCCCATTACCCCAGGACAATGTTCCATACTCCAGGACAATGTCCCATACCCCAGGACAATGTCCCATACCCCAGGACAAGTCCCATACCCCAGGACAAATGTCCTACTCCCCAGGACAATGTCCAATATCCCCAGGACAATGTCCCAACCCCAGGTCATGGCCCATTACCCAGGACCAATGTCCCATCCCAAGGACAATGTCCCAAACCGCAAGGACAATGTCCCATACTCCAGGAGAATATCCCATACCCCAGGAAATGTCCCATACCCCAGAACAATGTACCCCTACATCCGGGACAATGTCCCTACCTCCAGGACGATGTCCCATACTCCGGACGATGGCCCATATCCCCAGGACAGTGTCCCATACCCCAGGACAATGTCCCATACCTCGAGGCCAATGTCCCATACTCCATTGGACAATGTCCATCTCCCAAGAACAATGTCCCATACCCCAGGACAATGGTCCCATACCCCAGGACAATTTGCTATACCTCCAGGCCAGGTCCCATACCTCCAGAAACCAATGCCCACCCCTTACCCCAGGGACAAATGTTCATACTCCAGGACAAGGTCCCATACCCCAGGACAATGTCCCATACCCCAGGACAATGTCCCATACCCAAGGACAAGTCCATTTTACTCCAGGACATGTACCATTCCCCAGGACAATGTCACATACACAGGACACGTCTTGTACCCAGGACAAGTCCCTAACCCAGACAACGTACTGTTAATCTAATCAGTTCGAGGATCTGTAACCTCGGCATCCCTGTGTGCCCGTGTTTTCAGCCATTGTGACTTCTTAAAGATCTCCAGATATTGTGTTCACAAAAGTTGTCAGTGAAAATCAAGAAAATAGGTTAAATATGCAATTTAATTTGCAAATTAGTGGTACTTAGAATGCATATATACTGACGTAAATCGAAATCCAGTTTGAGAATGCCCAAATTAAATCCAGATCGGTCCGGCCCCCCCAATAAGTCGGGGTATTCTTTCTACTGATGACAGCCAGGCCAAAGCTTAGCTGTCATAAAAAAAGGGTGTTTGGCCGTAATCTCGCTTTTACGGGTTAAAGGGGGATGTTCCGATCGTCTTTGGGACTCCCCGATTTACCCGAAGTAGTATCGATTTTTGATATCAGATGAAAGCCGTATTTTTATCATTGTTCTCGAGTCCTGAAATTTGAGCCCTCGAATCCATTTCATTCCCAAGATATAAAAAAAAAACCTCCGTTTTTAGTGCTAACACTTTATTAGAACGTATTGAATAGGGCCTTGCAACATGAATTATTGCGTTACATCAAAACCGCAAGGTTGTTCCCACGGTACTGATGGGGTGTATGTGCAAAGGTGCCAGCTCTTATATCAAGTAGAGCACACAATACACATAAATCGGAACAACCACCTTTAAACCAATGACAACATCTAAAATTAGGAATTCTTGGCCGCCCTCCCCTGAAGGAAAATTACGATTTAAAAGGGCGCCATCTATTAGTGATTGAAATTTTATTATTATTGTATTTTACAAATATTATTTATCGTATTTAATTATTGCAAGCATGATTTTTAAAATATCCAGCACAACATTATCATAGTTTTAATGATCGAAAATACATAAAAAAGGAATTTTTGCGAGGAGAAAACAAAATATTACAACAGAATGGAGAATTAAAATAATTAATTGTTGGAATATCGGACTATAAATGAAAACTTCAATATATAACAACATTAAAGATGGCGCGCCCCCTGTCGGGACCCGTCGATTAATAAAACTCCATAGAGTTAATGTAAGAACGGAAAAGGGGGATCAATGACGGTCGGTATTTTTAACTGTCAGACTATAGATGTTCAATAGCTGTCATATGCTACATTAGGTTTGTCTATAAGAGCTTCGCTTCGCGCTCGCTATGATATGTGGTTACAACATGGGTCGATTAAAGGTATACTGTTAGCAGAAGGCAACCGCTAGCGATTGATTTTGAATGGGAGCGGTCATTAACCGGTTGATCAGTCTTCTTTAAGCAAAACTCATAGACATACAATAATTTCTCCAAGTTTTCTCCTTTATTTATTGCCTTAATATGCCTCAAAAGTTTTAAGTCAAGAGCTGTCAAGATTTAGGCGCCTATCTCAACATGAGCTAGGAAGCCAGGTGAACATTATTTACCGCAAAATTTATGTGCAAGCCAAGTAAATCGCATGCAATCCCAAAGAACATCAGTGTCGTAGCTGGGGTCGGAGGATAGGGGCTACTCAACGGTGTTCATAGAAAAAGGGGAATCAGGGAAGATCTCTTGGGAAGAAGTGAGGTCCGGTTTACAATCAGGAAAATTGTTTGATGGAAATCATGAAAAATCAGTCGGGACGAAATTTCCCCTGACCGGGCTGGATTCCCGCTGAACACGCTTTTTCGCCCTCAGAACCTGCTGCTACGCCACTGGGCCATCTCTAAGTGCGCCGAGAGGCCAGCACCTACAGATGGGATCTTGCCACATGTCCATGGGGTTACACAGGGGGAGAGGGTGTTCCCATTAAGATGATGACACTTATAGGCAAGTATCATGGTTGTAAAACACCAGCACATTTTCACCCAATGGCCCTGTATGAGTGAAGATTTACCATCGCCATCCAAAGACTCGCATTTTTTCGACAATTTTGAAATCTTTTCACCTCCAGACCTTACTTTTTAGAAAATGTTGCCAAATTTTACCCAGGACCTCTTAAAAAAAAAATTAGCAAATTTCCACAAAAAAACACCCTTTATTTTTTGGGTTAAGCTGGCTGCCTTTCACCCAATAAACCGTTTTTGGCACATTCTCTATCAGCGAATGCCCCTAGCTCCAAATTTTCACCCAAAACACCCTTTTTAAAAAATTTAGCAAATTTCCACAAAAAAAATCACCCTTATTTATGGCCATTTTGGCCTGCATTGCACCCAGACCCTTTTTTGCACATTCTCTATCAATGAATGCCCCTCCTAGCTTGAAAAAGCAGCAGCCTTACACCTGTTCAATCCTATTGTCATAATTGGTGAATTACATTCCTCAAAATTCAAACAAATAGTATGAAAGACTATTTCAGACTGAAATTAAAACGTGATTATAACAAAAAATGGTGGTGTACAATTGTGCCCCTCCGGGGGGGGGGGGAATCTCTAAGGCGCCGAGGAGGCCAAGCACCTATAGATGGCGATCTTTTGCTACAGGTCAATGGAGTTACACAGGGGGGGAGAGGGTGTTTCCATTTAGATGAGGGACACTTATGCGCATATTATCATGGCATTGTTAACACCCAGCAGCTTTTCACCCAATGGCCCGTGTATATTGAAATTTTACCATCGCCATCCAAAGACTCGCATTTTTTCGACAATTTTGAATCTTTCAACACAAGACCTACACTTTTTAGAAAAGTTGCCAATTTTCAACCCCAAGGACCTCTTAAATAAAAAAATTAGCAAATTTCCACAAAAAAACACCTTATTTTTGGGTAATCTGGCTGCCCTTCACCCAATAACCCGTTTTTTGCACAGTCTCTATCAGGCGAATGCCCCTAGCTCCACATTTTCACCCAAAGACCACCCTTTTTAAAAAAATTAGCAAATTTCCACAAAAAAAAAAATCACCCTTATTTATGGGCCATTTTGGCTGCCTTTCACCCAAGAACCCTTTTTTGCACATTCTCTATCATGATGACCCTAGCTTTGAAAGCAGCAGCCTTAAACACGTTCAATCCTTATTTTCCTATTGAGTGAAATGATGCATTCTCAAAAATTCAAACAAATAGTAATTTGAAAGACTATTTCAATAAATTAAAACGTGATTATAACAACAAATTGGTGTTGTTTACAATTGGTGCCCCCCGGGGGGGGGGGGGGGGGGTCACTCACCAATGAAATGGATATAGGTTGGTTAAGGCTGGGACATTCCGTGACAGAGGACTGAAAATGCCGATCACAGCGCTTTGCAGCTAATAGTTAGAACTCGATGGCTATATACGTGCCAAAAGAGTTCTAGGGCACAGCGAATACAGCGAGGTCAAACTTACCAGGAACACGCATATAAAATGTCTAAACGAAGGTCACCGAGTATTGCGTCAAAATAATACGTGAATGAGCATATGAAAATTTAATGATTAAAACATAGGATAACTCATCTTGAATATTTTGCAGTCAGTAGCTCTCCTCTTTTGTTCTCTCCTTTATCACCAAGAAATAAATATTTTTACATAGAAATATCAAAGAGGGTCAAACTACACATTCCAAGATGGCAGCCCCACAAAACCGGAAGGTCAAATTTACCGTCTTTAAAGGACTCCACATTTTTCGGCAATTTTGAAGTCTTTCACCCAGCAGGGGACCTGACCCTTTTAGAAAATGTTGCGAATTTTCAGCTAAACACCCCATTTTTTAAATTCAGTGAATTTTCACAAAAAAATCACCCTTATTTGTGGGTGATTTTGCTGTTTGTGGCACCTTCTTTTACAGAATGCCTATAGCTTGAAAAGCGCCCCATCTTAACCCGACCATGTCAATATTCATACACACTAAAAAACGCCAAGTAAACTATGCACCGACTAAACAATGGGGTCAAAATTAGACCACAAAAGGGGTCATTTCCACACGTTTTTTACTACAAAAGTGGTCAACATTTTAAACCCCACGTTTAGTCGGTGCAATAGTTGAATCAAAACGGGGTCAAAATGACCCCGTTGTTGAAAATATTTTTTTTAGGTGTAGGTGTTCCCGATCGGTGGAGAAATTCAAATTTTTAGTGTGCTTCGCGTAAAATTCAAACTGAGAGGCATTTGTAATAACTATTTAGATGAAATCATCGTGAGTATATCCGATTCCGGGGAGGTAAAAAACAATATAAGTAAGCAATTTTGCAGTAATGTTGCAAGAAACCTAAAACTAAAATGTTTAAAATAACATTAAGATGATTTATATTTCCTGCTTGGTGTTTTTCTTGGTGTAGGTTTTGATATTTGAGTTAAAATAGCCAAATGAAGCTCGGCCCCAATACACGATACATGAGCCGGATACAAATAGCCCAGTGTGTAACATCAGGCCGACCTATGTCAAGGTACCAGGCCCTAAAATGTTTAAAACCATGCTGTTAACTGGTAGGTACCAGGGGTCTGTTACACGAGACATGAGCCGGTAATTGACAGATAGGATTTATAAAATGTATTACTTGTTTTTGATTCACTGGACTTCACGATGTTTTGTATTTATCAATGGACTTTTTATTTCACATATGACAAAATGAAATTGGAATTTGCGTCAACAGTTAATCGTGAAGGGTTACGCCACTATTGGGCGGTAGTAATTAGTGTATACCAGTACCACCATATGTTCGGACTTAGAATGTTAACCTTGCCGATCATCGCGCTTTGCAGATTAGTTAGAACCGATGGTTAAATATACGTGCAAAAGTTTTAGGGAACCCAGGGAATATCAGCGAGGTCAAATTACCAGAACACGAATAAGAAGTCTACAACGAAAGGTCACCGATTATTGCGTCAAAATATACGTTAATGAGCATTATGAAAATTAATGAATTAAAATAAGAGTTATTACAATCGATCTTTAATGGAATGTGTTTTTGTTTGTAGTTTGTGAGGTCTCCATGTTGTCTCTTTTTATCACCAAGAAATTAAATTATTTACATAGAAATAGCACAGAGGTCAAACTCACTGGAGCAATGTCCTAATTAAGCCACGACAACATGAATATAACTACGTACCCGGGACGAAGGTTCCCTCATTTTTAATTAAATTTACGTATTGACTCTTTGTCACCCCACACCGGGAATTCAATACGCATTAACTACTGTTTACAACACGTTTTTGCAATTTCAATGAAAATTTATCATATATCAGCAGTATTTGAACAATGTCGAAAACTTAAAACACCCGAGCAATCGCCAAAGTCACGCTGGGAAGGGGATCACCTGAAGCAGACGGTACACATTCAACATGGCGGTCAACATGGCGCCGCCCGCGGTCAACATGGCAGCCTCCAGGGAAAAACAACATGGCGAAGTTCGATCTGTATAGATAGGATTACCTTTTACCAAAATCGTACGCGCCGCGACATCCAGAAGGGCGGGGCTTAGCAGTCTATCCCATGATCACATTTACGCGCACCACGCGAAAGTACGCTTATGGTTGGCCAACATCGCAAATACTTGGGGGTACATCCCTACATCCCGCGGGTTCGAGTTAACCAAATCCCAGTGGTGTTCGAGTCCGTGGGTTTATGGTACGGATTATATCTATCATTGTTAGGTGTGTTGCACTTTTCCGTATAATATAATAATATGATAATAACAATATTATTGTTGGCCAACAAAACCCACGTAACGAACACCAATGGTGATTGCGCTAACTTCGAACCAGCGGGATGAACCAAGTATTGGCGGTGAGGCCAACCATATACGCTTTCCTTGTAAAAGGTACTTGAAAAGGAGTATAATATATTTGTGCAAAGTGGTATACACTGTTGATTTCAATTTTGTATCTGTTTAGGTTCTTCGTGCTAGGGTTATTTAGTGAAACAAGAGACATTTGGATAGAGATGAATAGGTCAGAGGTCACTTTAGTAGGATGACTGGAGTGTATGCTATGCATATTAAAAAGGGGCTTATGTTGGACAGATATGGAGGGTGGTATAATTCATTTAGGATTACCTAAGGGTATTAATTGTTGTGCATGTGTTATACACTTTATGTGACACCTTTTAGTTTTTAGTGCAGTGAAGGATTGGGGAGGTTTTATATGGTATGCTCATGCATTGAAACTAGGGCTTATGGGGGTACAGATGTGATGGCAGGCCCATCTGCCATTCTTGCGGCCAATGTTGTTGTGCCCTTGTAAAAGGCTTTTTAGGCACTTTACCTCAATTACTCCTTCTACCGCCGGGGCTCTGTATAAATTTTAAGGGGTTAGGTCCACACGAATGCTAGGAAGGTATACAGACTTGTTGTGCGGGAGTTGTAAACTCCAGGACGGATGAGGCTGGCCCAAAACGCCAAAGACAGAGAGCTGGGCACTCCGCGCACGAACTTGCTCGGCACGACACTTAAAGGTCCAAGGAAAATGCAAATAGATGATGTGGTTGGTGTCAGTCTACAATTAGGAGGGACGAGAAAGAATTCAATATTTAGGTGTGATGACATCATTAGTGAAACTATTGATTTTTCAGAGAGCAATAGAAAAATCAGGGGACAGCCGGCCCGTTTAGGCCCTCCAGTGGTTCTCTGTACTGACCCCCAATTCTCCTAGAGCGCCTTTTCTTATCAGTGTCTCAACTTTATCTTCTCCTTAGGGTTTCATTATGCTCAGGGCACCCTCATCGATACTGGGGGTGGGTGGAGGGAGGGGATGTTGTGTGATGGTGGGCGGGAGTGATTGATGATGATGGGCAGGGGTGATGATTTGATTGTTGTTGATGAGGAGGATGATTGATTGAGGATGATTGATGATTTGCTTGATGTGATGTGAATCTATTCATGACACTGACTGAAAAAGTAATAGTTTCACTAATGATTGTCACTGGTGTGTATTTTTTTTTGGCCCTGTTTATTGGAAGGAATGCCCCGTAAGATTTGGAGTAGGTGTATCATCTCATTTCCTTTAACTTTTTAACGCAAACGTTAGTCTTACATAGTGTTTCCGCTTCTTATACATTCAAAGTTGTACGTCAAAACCATGTCCGGACATATATAAAATGAAATGACGACTATCAGGTTGTATTAGGTAGCGCTTTCTCCCTTTCAAAGGCCAAAACAAGAAGAAAAATATTTGTCTCGGTCTCGTGTAGCTCAGGAGCCGTAAGCGCCATACATTTTTAGTGTCGCCGCCTTAAGGAAGGAAGATACATAGGGATCAATTTGTTCACTGTTAATTGTTGTTGATGTGGTCTGTTGTAAGTCTGTTGTTGTTGTTGCATGTTGTTGTTGTGAAAACAGGTTAATAAATGTGCCTGTATATCCGCCATACTTTGATGATTTAAACCAAGCTTGAGTCATAGGTTGCAACATTGGATCCTCATTTGTTAATGAGGTCCAAAGGTCACTCCCAAGGTTCAAAGGTCATGTGAGGTCAAGTTGTACGATAGCTGAAAATGTAAAATTGCACCTAAATTGAAAAGGTGAAGTTCAATTGAACGAAACTTGAGTCATAGGGCAAATTGGATTCCATCATTGTTAATGAGGTCAAAGGTATAAGAGGTCAAGTTGGAAAGAGAGATGCGGAAAATGTACAATTGACCTAAATTGAAAAGTTGAAGTTCAATTGGACGAAACTTGAGGTCATAGGTGCAACATTGGATCCTCATTTGCTAATGAGGTCAGTCATATGAGGTCAAGTTGTAAGATAGGCTTGAAAAAATGAAAATGACCTAAATTGACAAGTTGAAGTTCAATTGGACCAAAATTGGTCATAGGTGCAGCATGGATCCCTCAGGTATTAATGCGGGTCAAAGGTCTATGCCAAGGTTAAGGTATATTGAGACCTATCCATTACAAACCGCGACGGGAGGCCGACACTTGCGGTCCGAGGCCCGATGTAGTTTTTAGTCAAGAGGTATTATGTGTTAGTATGTGCTACGCGGAGGAAATTCTTTTTTATTGACATTTTAAAACACTTTCTTTTCGGCCGCTTCGCAGGCAATTGTATTTTTTCTTGATCAGTAAACAAATGTTATAAAATTCTCTTGAAAACCTTTAAAAAAAAAATTAAGACAGTAGTAAAATGTGAATTATACACCTATATGCAAGCGGAAAGTTAAGACGAACTTTTTCTTGGGCCTTAGGCTAATTTATAGCCACAGCATTTCGTACATTATCCACTCATGCTTATGATCATCATACTTCATCATCGTGATTATTGCCATTTTGTTCAGCAGACTGTGGAAAACGATGACATATCTCTCTCTTATGAAGGCCACATTCCGTTAACATCTTTGAATTATCCCGATGCGTACCCTGTAGACACATCATGCAAGGGGACTGTGACGTCACCTGCAGGTTGCCGGATCTTTGTGGAGTTGATTCTTCGACCTCGAGGAGGCTTTGATTAGTGTTATTGCGTTATAATTTCTTCCAATAGGAGATGCCCTAACGGAGAATACCCCAATTACTTTTACACTGGCTCCGACTTCAGCATAGTTTTGTGTCGCCTAGTAACCATAGATGTGGCAATGACATCAGACATCGATAACCACAGACGCTTTCCATGACCATGAAAGTTATGTTGACGAGCGAAAGGTTTGTAAGCGAGATTTCATTATTTTTTTCTTAATAAAATTTTTTTTTTTTTTAAAATATTGCACTAATTGTTAAGCATTCTCCGAAATGAGGTAGTACATTGTAACAATGTACATCCATCTTGATTGATCAGCCAATATTATGGGGAATATTCGCCTTTTGTCCATCTACTAGGAACATAATTCCAGTTGTACAAGTTGAAGCCTAAAAACTGCAAATTGTGAATGGCCACATTATAGAATGAAACGATGAAAACTGGTTGTTCGATTGATTGTTAGTATTAATTAAAGTTTGTTATTGTTATTTCGTGTAATCAGGAACTTCAGCAACTGCTGCTGCAGATAATTTCCAAGGTTTGCTGAGAATATTGTGTGTGTGATGGGACACCAGGAATTGTGCTAGATAATTCAGATTGAAAGCACCTTGTGATAAGCAAACAGTTCCTTATAGATGACCACATCAAGATAGAAAACTAAGGAAAAAACGTTGATTACATACAGAGGACGATTCAGAGTTTCCAAAAAATTTGGGACAGTGACTGAAAAACATAAAGTTCCCCTAGATGAAGAGCACAACCGAATGTTATAATATTTAGGGAAATTCTATTTTTTATTTTATTTATTTTATTCTTATTTTAACGGGTCAACCAATCAATGCCTTGCAATTGTTCTCCATTGGCCCAAGGCCAACGTTTCTTTAATACAACAAAAGCAACCTATAATCATTATAAAATAGTTTCAAAAAAGGACACACAAAAGTTACACATCAAGAGAACATAAAAGCGAGTCCGCGCAAAGGCATAAACACCTTACTGCCCCCCACTACACCGCCATGCGACCGGCAACGGCCCAAACACAAGGACAACCCCACGGCACGCCGCTTCCCCGGTACACTCAATTTTTTGCAAGGATAATGTAGTTATTACAAATGGTTGACTCTGATACTATGTAGCCAACAGAGAATTGAATAGACCGTTTACAAAACAGTTGTTATATGATATTATGTATCTATAAAGTGGCTATATGTGCTTATTGCATTAGGGGAAAACACTCGTTAAAGTGTTAGCAGACTAATTTTCAGGTATGTTATAAATTTATGTGTTTGTATGTTCGGGACAACTATGTGTTAGTGTCACCAATGCATAGTTTTCCCGACAATACAAACACATGCAATACACAATGAATTTTTTATATATTGATCAATGATAAGCTAAACAGCAGAGGACCCAGTATGGAGCGTGGGGCACACCAAAGATCACCGGAAGTAAATCAGATTAGTCGTCACAAATTTTGCAAAGTTCGAAATGTCAGTGCCTATGAAAAGCACTCTGAGTGATGCTAACAAATCAAAAAATCGAAAGAATCATAAAAAATCCGATTTTTGCCTGTCTGTAACATGTATAGGTCTCATGCACTACACACTGATAATACCAAAAGTAATCTAATAAGTACATCGGATATTTTAGTCATCGTCCGGACCATATACAAAACGAAATTGACATGGAGAAACAATGTTGTTTGTACCTTGCTGTAAAATTGGTAGTCTCTTTCGGATTGAAATCACTAAGAATATTCGTCTTAATCCTCATAATGAACTATGTTCAGCTTGAAGTTTTATCCACCAAACCTCACACAGGATTTCGAAGTTGACCCTATCAAACAGCCTTATACTAAGCGAATATATTACAGTCTAGAAGATACAACTACTGAAATAACAACACCAATTTCTTGTTTAAATGAACATGAGTGACAATATTCAAATATTTTGTATTTTATCATTGTGTGTGCTTTGCCTCAGTGAGTCGAGGAGGGGGAATCACATCCTTTGGATGACAAGCGGTTTCTTGCTCTGATTTCCTCCTGGCTAGCTCTCTGAGGCAATTTTAATTTTAATTTTTTATTTCTTTTCTGAAGATGTTGTATATTTGTTCAAATGTTGATTTTAGCCGAATATTGTAAATTAATAAATAAAAAATAAAAACAATATTTCATTAACTATTTAGACCATAATTGCCTAAACGCAGGAATTGTTGAAATTGTTTATATCAACAGCCATACTATTGAAATGTTACCTTAATTTTTTTGTTTCATTTATGTTTCGCAGAGTGTCCAGCAGTTGAAATTCTTAATATAGATCCTGGACTCATATCTATTTTTAACATCCCCGTTTTACCCAAAGGCGCCTTTTCAACTCTCTATCTTCTCTTGTACATGGATTCCTACTGTGACGTCACAAGATATATTGTCAAGTTCAGTTATCTAGAACTTGATCTGAAAGTGAAACCGAATGCTTTGCCAAAGTTCTTCACGCAACAGGAATGGAAGGTTTGTTTTTATACAACAGTAAAGAGGAAGCAGATTACATCGTTGTTTTTTCAAACAATGAAATTTCTGTCGATTTTTGTAATCATAATTAGGATCCTAGATTAGACTTAACGGCAGAGCTGGAAACGCTAAGTTTATGTCCGTCCATGATAATAGTGCCACCTCGAGAAAATAACCTCTAACTTGATTTGCCTGAACCAATAAACCAACTAATGGATGAGCGTAGACACGTACATGGCGCTATTTCCCGGCTATTTCATATTGGAAGGCCGTTTCCAGTAGCCGTTGAATTATAATCGGGATCCCGACAATAATTATTCTAATTACAAAATTCCTTCGTTTGTGAGACACAGAAATTTTCGAGCTTAACCATTCACAGGTATGGTTTACTAGCCAGTTACCAATGCAACCGTGTAAAAATCTCAATTTTTTTGAAAAATTGGGGGCGCTCTTCAAAAAAATGTGCTAATATTGCTTTAAGTGCTCGATGGTCTTCACCTCTTTGATATTCTAAAGCACATTGGTCAAAGAAGGCAAAATACACTTTAGTGTCACATATCAGCAAAATGTTTCTGGTCATACAAAATTAAATTGTTATCAGGACATCAATCCTGGCTGTTTTGCGAAGATTGGGACTCTGCCGAATTCCTTACCAGAGAGCCTGGGTAGAACATAATATACATTCTTATTCAGTGGGCGGGGTTTAGTAAGCAAACACTCAATGTCATTGGCTGTTGCCTTTCTTATATGAGACGATATTAGATAGTGCGTCGTCGCGCAAGTGTTTACGCGCGCGTGTATAAGGTTACGCAGTGCACGCAGCTAGTACGGGTTGGTTCATTTTTGACAGCGGGGGATTGTTTTTGCCCTTTTAACTAATATTATTGAAATAAAAATATTTTCGGTGATTAAAATAACCAAAACTAAATAAAAATGAGAATAAAAGATAGGATTTGTTGTTTTGCCTATCTAATATCGTGTCATATTGGATGGGTAGTCCAATATTTTTATCGTAGTGGATACCGGCTGCGCCGGCATCCACTACTCAAAATATTGGACTGCCCATCCAATATGAAACGATATTAGATAGGCAAAACAACAAATCCTATCTTTTATTCTCTAACTATTATGTCATTTGTGTTTTTTTAAAGATCAATAATACTACAACTACATTGACCATCGCAAATTCGATGAAGTATAGTCGGACAGAACTTGGAGAGAAGCATCAAATTTATAGACCAGTGTGTCTAGCGGAAGAATCCAACGCCGGGGTGCGACCTTGGCACCCTTGGGCAATTGAGCTACTGAGGTCACAGGTCACATCAGGGGATTAAATTTGAAATGAAATGCCACATATTGTTCCCCTAGTCCAAAGGAGTAAAAAAGTCAACGGCGATGTATCCGAAGGATGCCCAATTAACAAGGTATAGGTCCAAATAGGTCAAAGGGTAACAATTTTGTACAGGGTTCAAAATTTAAAAATGCTTCAATTTAAATAAGAATGGACTCATTTTATTTATCCTGAAAAACTGCTATATCAACAGAGTAATTTCGGTTCAAGGCCATATAGAGAATACGTTGCTTCAGCCATTATTAATACTTAAAGCTGACATCTTAGATATAGCAAACTATGCCTTTTCGGAGTATTTATATCATGACCAATAATATAAGGCTACTTTCAATTACGTAGGGGCATTTTGAAAATTTGACCTTGTACAAATGATTCTGTATCCTTCGACCTATTTTGACCTACACATGTTAATTATCCATTGTACAGCCACGTCACCATTGACTTATTAATCCGTTGGACGTTTCAGGAAGAATTAGCGTAATTCTGTACTTATTTAAATGCATTTTTTTTTTTAAATTGATTTAATAAAAACCCTACATTTCAGTTAAGATTTTTTTCTTCAAAGGTTAAAACGTTATTATTTGCTTAATGTTTGCTTTGGTTGTTCATAGCAATAAACAGGCTATCAGACATTTTTAGTTGGTATCTTTTGGACTTTGGGTTCAGAAACTATGACAATTTTGCGGATAGACCTAATAATTCAGTTGCCCGATTTTAGCCATACAATGCAGAGAGACTGCACGCCGTAACCAAACCCATTATAGCAAGACAATTCACATGCCATTTCAGATGGTGTCGATTTTTCTCGACAAAAACTATCAGTTTTGAATAAAATGGTCTCTTGTGTAACATACTTATAAGTAAATCTTTTCAAAAAATTAATTACCATTGTTCATCAGACAGAATCAGTTATTGACAATCACCCATATCAATGTCTCAGTCATGAACATAATAAAACTGCTCAGCAATATTTTTGTTTACATCTCTACAAGAGGTAATATTATGTTTGCACAAATACAGTATCTCAGCGTCCATAAATTGCAACGAAGAACTAAAGCTGAAGTTTTCTGTGATAAATAGTGAATTTAACTTAAAATTCAATAGGTCGGCAAAACTGGCGTGTTGGTTTGTACAGCGCCATCCAAAACTTTCTATGGTTTCCGCTTGTGGTTGCGTACAACCAAGAAGTGTGCTTGGTAGAGTGAAAAATTGGTATAAGGGCGGAATAGGTGTGAAAAAAAAAGTACGATGCTGAAAAACGCAAAGTACACGTAATGTACGTAATAGTCTACATAAAATCGTCGTAGCTATATCTAGAACGAATTCGAATTCTTTATTTGGAAAAATGGACATTTTTACTTAGAATTTTCGTTTGTAATCTCTGGATATTATTTTTATAATCCTTTCAATTCCTCTCCCACCTTCCTATTGTTTAACAATAATTTGGTGTAATGTTTTTATCTCAAATCACTGCTGAAGACCATGTTTACTCTTGTAGCGTGCATCTTTTGTTTGGCTCAAATCGGCAGCACAAACAGTATTTTGTAAGTCCTCTAGTAAAAGTGGCGTAACTTCTTCCCCAAAGTCCAAATGACACCAGATAAACGTTTTTCTGAAGCCCTGTTTTATCCTTCTTGGGGATAACCTAGCAAACTTTGAGCAAAACAATTTCTTAACTTTTTAATTATTTTTTATTCTGAATGTAGGGTTTTTTTGCTCACACTGTATAATCCCCTTATGTGACCTGTGACCTCAATAACTCAAATTACCCAAGGTGCCAAGGTAGCTCGAGGTGGCACCCGGTGGATTTGAAACTAGACACCAGGGTCTAATACTCTAATTGCCTTAGTACGCAACTTCACGCCCATGCGTAGTCTTCAATGAGGTCGCCTCTCGACTATAAATACTCTCATTTATATTAATTTTTAGAATGCGGCGAAAGGGATGTCAACACATCTGGAGAATCTTTGAGTTTTTTCACCCGTTTCCGTCTTGTGATCCATCAACATACAGGCAAGCCAGCAGCGCCATTGGGTATAAGCCATCACACGGAAATGTCCTTGTTGCTCACTTCACTACCTTTTAATCTAGAGGATGGTAAAGAGGTAATGCGGCCATATAATGACTTTGTATACGGAGACTATTTATACATGAACCTGGAACAAGCGCACAGAGTTATGGCCGGGTTAACTATACAGGTAGTGGGATACCCTTGGATCTGGAGACACCTTGAAACCGTCCTTGTGCTGACTTTTGTGACACGATGATAGCATCGATATCGAAGGTTTTTGCTGTGACTATGTCAGCAGGCATCCTAACGGCAATGTAATAATAATATCACGAAAAAAAGTCATGGGGGAAAAAATGTGTATTTTGATCACGCATTAGGGTGATCATAAATGATGCATTCATTGACTACCGTCCCAAAAGAGGGTGCCAAGGGTATGTAGTGGGGGAGGCGGGGGGGAGGGTCTGCGTACGTATGTAAGGGTGTACTTATTGTGTGCCAGAATCATGAATCATGTTGTGTTTAATATCGTCGAATCCGTATTACTTGCTGCGCCGAAATGCTGGGCTTTGTCGAAACACCCGGCGTTTGGCAGGTGACCTTGCCGTACGGTATAGGAGGATCTGCCGAAACACCTGGTATTCATGCCTAAAATACATGATTCGTCAATATCTTGCCGTACGGCACAGTCAATCAGGAGGTCACGCCAACATGTGTTATTTTCTTGTACACGAGAAGACAATACAATCGCTGTGACCTCAATAGCTAGTCGAAGACGCTCTGGCAAATGTCCTGATTTGAGGTCCAAAATACCTGAATTCATTATAAAATCATGTATTATTGTTGTGGAATGTCAACTACATATCTAAGTTGGTCTAATATGACGTGAAAGGGTGTTGGGGGGTTAAAAACAACGATTAAAAGCGACGAATTTTAAGTTTTGAAAAAGCGTGGTCTCTGAAGTTATAGAAATCCCACCAAATTTTAAAGCATCCCAAATCATTAATTGAATTGTGTGCTACAAAAAAGTCTGTGTACGTGTTACTCTATCTCTTTAAGAAAGCGAAGACCACGGAAAATGTATATGGAATTGAATTTTCATATGCTATAACGTGGGCCTGGCTTCCATCGATTTTGAACTGCAGACGTGTGCAGGGAATGTGGACAATGGCAAGGTTGTTTGCCTATTGTATTTGTGAAAGCCCATGTAAAATGACCCTGTCCAACAATTTTTAGTGTGAACAATAGCACTTGGGTGACCTGCCGACTAACTGCGGCAGGGTTACCTAAACAAAGGTTTAGCTAGTAACTTGGCACAGAGGGATCCATATTAGCTCATATTACAGCGTGCGGTTGCAGAATATAAGTTTTTGGCTATGATGCAATATCCCAGCGGGCACAGTCGTTTAGAGCGACGTCGAAACGACGTTGGCACGTCGAAAACAGGTCGACGGTTTTTATAAATTTACGTCGAAAATGCAAATTGAATCGACTTTTTTAAGAACGACGTCAAATCGATTTGCATTTTCGACATAATAGTGTGTAAATTTCTAAAACTCTCGACGTCTTTTCGACGTTCCAGCGTCGATTGCCCACTGGGATTGTGATCATCGTCGTTTATTCGTCTAAAGCCAGCCCGTTACCCATATACATCAAATTTATGCAGGATTGTGTTCGCCGTGCTTAGAGTGATGTACTGTAGTGTATTTGGAAGTGTAGAAGTATATGTTAATTTGAATTGGTGTTGGCTGTAGTTTAAATACTAAACCTATAAAAAGTGGGGAATGTTATGAATAAAATAGAAATGGTATTGGTAATTTGTACAATAAGTTCTATTTTCCTACTGCTATTCGATTAATACATTTAAATGAGTGAAATTGATAAAAATCTGCTGAGATCCGGCCTCGTAAAAATTGTCTTATGGCTAGAACCATGTGATTTTTTCTAGAATTGAAATGTGCCAATGGTCTAGAGATTCTTCCTGGCGATCTGCGATGCAATGGCGTTGTTGATTGCTACGGCCCACCATCGGATGAAGAAGGGTGTGGAGGTGAGTATAGACTGAGACAGTGGTAGAAGGTTCCTGATGCACAACCTTTTAACTCTAGCTGCCATAATCTCTAGCAAAACATGGGCTACCGATTCCAGGTCATACATGTGTAGTACTTGTACAGACATTTACAGGCATGGTCCGATCGCTAATAGCCTCTTTCACAGAACTCAAGATTATACCGGAAGTGGTCAAAATGTTGGTATCTGAAGAAAGTTACCATTTTTCGTATATACTTTGTGAAATCTTATAGGCTAAAAGGCGTTTGATGTTATGCGTGAGAAAGTGCCCCGTTTGGATGGACCAATATTAATTGTACACAGTATCCTAGTTAAACTCACGTGTTTAGCTCCCATATCACAACAGATAGAGTCAATACAATAGTTTGTATAGTCAATGCAATTGTTTGTAAGTTTTTGCTATCATACAATTGGATTTCTGTGACAAAATATTAACAATGAACAACATATGAACTTAAAAACAAAAATGGAAACATAAACAATGTTTTGTTGATCTCACCGTACGTAATTTTCAAAGTACACTTAGGAAACGGTCATTATTTACACCGGGGGATAAAGGAATTCAACTTTCTTTCGACCAAAAAAAAAAAAACCGCTTCCGCCTCGCTTTCGTTTAAAAAGAACGCATTCGCCTTATTTTATGAAATTTCTCCATTTAAAAAAATCAGGTTCCCTCCTCTCTCCTTGATGACATTTTTGATGTCATCCTCCATACCCCTGGCGTAAATAATGACTCCTCCCTTAAGCCTAGTTCTTGTGATAGTTTTATCAACGATAAAACACTTCAATTCACTATGGATAACTCTTTCACACAATTTTCTCCTAGAGTGCGGACAAGAACAGTACTATCTAGTACCCGGAGGAGATTCGGTTAATTTGGTATCCCCTAACTATCCCTTCGAATATGAAGACAATACGTTTTGTGCATACACCATTACTACATACCAGGGATATCGGATTTTAGCTCAGTTTCTTAACCTTGATCTTCAAGACGGTTTTGATTTCATTTATATAGGTAAAGTATTAGAGTGATATAATTGTGTATGATTTGTTAAAATAAGAACACAACATTAGCTTCAAACAAACTTTTGGCACTTAATTTCCAATGTATGCACATACCCCGGGAGGCATTCTGTTTATAGAAAGTAATCTATTTTGTTAGGGTTGTTTCCAGATGGATTTTATTGATGAGGGCACTGGGTATGGAATAAGTCCCAAACCCCTCCTTAAATTTCCTAGCAACCGAATTCATGTTCCAAGGAAACCTCAGTATTGAAGTACGTTTTCTAACGTATTCAATATGAACAAATGCTTTATATGCTTTATTTTTTTGTGACAAAACAATTTACTTTTTTGGGGGAGGGGGGCCCTCAAGCATTTGGAATGTCCAAAACAATTATAATGCTGATGGTAATCAATGCACATAAGAATAATCTAGAAGTATCCACTCTTTTGGGTGACTTATATTGTCCATACACCGCAAAAAGTGTTTACAAACGTGATGCAAAGAAGTTTTTTTGTATTAAACACGTCAGATTTCAAAATACTTGGCATCAAATGCCTAAACACTTGTGTCCGTATTCCAAAAAAGGGGTGTGTAAAAATCGTGTATCTTTGAAGTAGTGAGTGGATAAGATTCAATTTATTCAGCATAACATAAGTAACAATTCATTAAGATTATGAAAAAGGTTAAAAGGGTGTGACTGGTTCAATGATACAAATAGGTAAATGAACTAGGTAAGATATGTCGGCAAAATGGCCCTGAGGACGGAGGTGTCATTTTCCTTACAGTAGCCATGGTGTTATTTTTCTTATACAGTTGTTTAAATTCATGTACTGGGCTTAGACTTTGGTGTTGTACTGTATACTCTAAACTAGGCCAAGATATCATGTACAGAGACCCGAAAAAATAAAGCAAGCAATTAATAAAATGCCTATGTAAACCTTTCAATTACCTCCAATCACAGATGCAGGAGATAGCGACACTGCGATTCTTCCCTACACCGGTACGGTTACCCCTGATCACAGGGCTTTGGATATCATTTCTACTGGTAACGCTATTACCATCTACTTTGAGACAGATGAGTCGGTTACACAAACTGGATTTAAAATACAACTCACTAGCAAGCAGTCTGATTTTACTGGTAGGTGAATGTAATATTTTCAGGACTAAAACGAGTTATGTATATCAATATGTCTCAATGTACAAATATTATATTAAATCTTATTAAAGGGTGGCAAGTGCACAAAAATGTTACCATCCCTCAAGAATTCGTTATAAAGCGCATGATGCTTACACATTTAATACCAGTGGATAGCTATGGTTCTTCTCTTTTTATTGATACCAAAATAAGTACCAACATATTAAGCATGGCGTCACAATGACGTCATAAGTCCGCGAGTCGACAAAATTATCATTTTTCACAGCAAATAGGCAAAAATCCAATTTTGCGCTAATAAAGGTAAGAATACTGGATTTTCATGCAGTTCTCAGCCCTACATGATGGCAATGGAGTTCTTTTACATAAACAGAGTTTTAAGGCCATACTGCGCAGAATATTGTCAAATATGTACCATTATTCTTAGCTGGCATCTACCATCTCACACACACACAGCCTTCGACTATGACTGCATACCCTATTACCCCAGTGTTACTTTCACATTTTTTTTGCTAAAATGACCGGAAAGGATGAGAAAACAATAGCACATCGGAGGAAAGGTCACCTCCCAGACGAGGGTTAAATACAGATTTCTTCTGATTGAGGAACTCGCGTTGGTCATCGTCTTTAATTAAGTAGTCCAGACATTAACTACGTCAATGAAAAGAATACGTCACTGTGTTCCTCGGATAACGTTATTATATATTTTCGTAATTCCAATAACTATGTTTTCACGCTATAGATGATATTTTGCTGTGTGGTAATGGTGTCCAGATATTTTCAGAAGAATATATTTGCGACAACATTTATGACTGTGACGACAACGTTGACGAAGCAGGATGCGTAGGTATGCACGTCCATCTAAACTTGTTCGTTGTTGATTTTTATTTTTATTTTTAATAAACCCTGAATAGATCTGTTTCTAAAATTTATGGTATTCAGGTGCGATGTTTTCTAGTAGGATATTTTATCATTCTTAAGAAATAAAAGAAATGTGAGAAATACTTTGGTCATCATAGGGTAATACTTGGACTATCCTAATCGCCATAAGGACCCATGTCATGCTTATATTTGATAACCCTCCAGATGCTGCTGAAATTTATTGTTGTATAGGGTTGCGATATTTTGTAGCAGTGCAGGATTTTTGCACAAAAAGTGTGAGAAATACTTTTTTTGTCGTAGGGAAATCCTAAACGAAGTATACCCGTCGCTAATAGTGGGCTAGTTATACCCTAATTGTCATATCTTCATTATCATGCCTATATTGTATTCATACAATCTTTTTTAGATATTTTCGATACGGAAATTTGTGGAACACGTCCTGCTGTCGATCCCCGTAGAATATTCAACGCCGACGATGTAAGAGCGGGTGAGATGCCGTGGGCTGGCCAATTGACTCTTGACGGTATTAGCTCTTTCTGTGGTGCAACGTTACTGGATGAATTCTGGGCAGTTACAGCAGCACATTGCATGTAGGTTTACAGAAGATAGTGAAACGTGTATGTAAACAAGAATTTTATTTAAGAGACAAAAATTAACTTCTGAGGTAAATGAAGTGTCCTGCCTTAACTAAACTGAACACAAAAAGAAACTTATACTTTTTCACCAGGTTTTTTTTTTGCACACATGATCACTTCAATACTCTACTCTAAACACATGTGAAATGCGCTGACATGGAATCACTTGCTGTATCAGATGTCATGGGCCTGGAAATTTCAGCAAGGTAGAATTTCAAAGCATAATGAAATGATGGTGATGTCATTTACCATCAAAAGTGTGTGTCCATCATGTGCTTGGAAGCATTCAGTGCATCTGCTACGCATGTTGTACAACCAGGTTTCTGATGCTGTCTTGGGGAGATTGTTACACACTACCTTGCAGAAATTTCCAGGCCCATGACATCTGATACAGCAAGTGGTTCTATGTCAGCGCATTTTCACTGTTGTGTCAGTTTTGTAACTGCTTGGTCAATGTTTTTAGAGTGGAGTATTGAAGTAATCCTGTGTGCAATTTTGGTTCATTTTGATGGGCAGGATTTTAAGATATGACCTGGTAAAATTATAAGTTTCTTTAGTGTTCAGTTTACCATTTTTACCATTTGGACAATGATACTAACCAATCAACGTGACGGACATAACCTATAATCTTGGGTCCACTCCTGGCTTGCTTGGCATCTATAGACAAAGAAAAAGGTCTGAAAATATGCTAGTTTTCAGTGAAAGTGGTGTATTTCATGGTGAACGGTGGTGGACTTGTATATTTCTCAAATTAAAGGAGATTTCCATTTCAAACAAAACGTGTTTTTTCATGTACTAATGCTGCCATTACTAATCATTGTGTGAAATAACTAGCTCAATCGAATGTCCTTCCATAGAAAATCACAACTTTGTTATAAAATTTCTTCTTTTTTGGATTCGGAATTTTTTGTTATACACGGTATCCTAGGGCAACTTGTTATACTGCATTAATGTTTACTGCGTGAAAACGGAAATCCGATATATCTCTAACTTTGGAATGAAAATTTTTAATGTGACCCATATTAGTTCTCGATGACTATTTTTAAATTTCTCTACTCAAAATAATTAACTATTTCGAAATCTCTGAGTCGCTTTAATGGCATTTGGACCGCAAATTCCCTTGCAATTTACTTCGCGCAATATCATTTTCATTAATTTCACACCACATTGGGGCCCCACTATCATCCCGTACCGCTAGAGCGCACAAGCTCGTGATGGACATTGAGGGGTTTACTATAATGGTGTTTAACCTGCAAGATATATAAAAGGTTGACGCATATAAACTAGACTAGACTCCAAACCAACAAGGGTATCAAATATTAAGGTTGGAACTGGGACCCACTTTAAAAATGTTAGCATAAGATAACCTTTGAATTATTTCAAGGCTTTTTCACTCATTCATAATTGCAAAAGCTTAATAAATAAGGGGTCTTATTATTCATATATGCAAAGGAGGAGTAGACTAAGGCATTAGTTTATTAATGTCTTCCAAAAGTACGACTAAGGCAATTCGTTTATTACTATCTTCAACTAGGTTAGACTAAGGCATTAGTTATTATTACTGCAAAAAGAGTAAGAAAAAGGCCCTTAGTCATTAATATCCTAGCAACATAGTCGACTACGCATTACATTACATACTTACAGGATTTATATAGCGCCTTTACTAAGGGAGATCAAAGTGCGCCATTATGACAATGAACAACAAGAAACAAACAAAATATAAAAAGCAAAGAATTCATAAGCAAATAGTGAAATTTTAAGAGTTTTTTTTGATCTTGTTACTGCGCATGCCTCCTTATGTTACGTGTGAGGCAGTTCCTAGTCCTTTGGTGCTGCATGGCTTGGAAAGCACGATCGCCGATTTTTGTTTCTCCCAACAATGAGTTGTGATGTGAGTTTTGTCCATTGAAGAATCTTGTAACTGGTCCAGTGTGAGGTTTTTCTTAGTAAATTAAATTGATGAGATATTCAGAGTGCATATCCTTCCAGGAATTTGAAAACGTAGAGACAAACTTTAAGTGATGCTATCACGCCTGGCAACCAATGTAGGTTATGCATAAGTGGAGATGGCCTAATCGCGTCTGGCCGCTTGAAAATAGTCAACTTGGCAGCCTTTCATTGGGAGTGACTGCCGCCGATCAGATCTTTGATTTGGCTCCGTAACAAGAGGGCATTTGCCATAATCTAGGAGGCGCGATAATACAGTGATCGGAACAACGGAATGAGAGTGTCTGGTCAGAAACCGTTTATTGCGGCGCATGTTGCGAAGTTGAAGACTGATGGATGATATCAAGCGCTATGACGTGTCATGGAGAGATGTGAATTCAAATATTGAGCCAAGTTCGGACAGTGCGATGGTTTGATTACACTGTCACCACTTTAAGTTCCACTGGCCAAGAGTGCTAAGTGTTTGCAGTGTACCAGCAACAAAGAATTCGGTTTTATTGCCGTTTAGTCTTGAGGTTTGTTCATCCAGTCATTGATACAAAGTTCGATTTTTTCTTAGAGCTTCTCTTTCACGAGCACCATGTATTTGGGAATTGACATTGTCCGAATCTGAGTGTCCTCCTCGTAAAGATGGTAAGTTATTACGTATTTGCGATTATTTATCCACTGGGGAGCGTGTAATGACGTAGCATGAGCGGACCTACACGAGCCCTGTGGCAATCCAAATCTGAGTGGACGAGCGTCTGAGAAAAATCCATCAATGTGGACTGTGTGATTCCAAGTGCTTAGATAAGAATGCATCCATTTTAAGACATTACCAGAGATACCAAGGTTATTTTTTGAGACGAGACAGCACACATCATGATAATGGTGTCGAATGCCGCAGTACAAATCAAGCAGCACCAGCACACTACTTCCTGGTTGTCTACGGCATTCAACATGTTCAACATCTCATTTTTTACCTTAATTAGTGCTGTCTAGTACTCCTGTTGTGTATAAAGCAGACTGATTAATTTCATCACCGACCATTGACATACATGTATTTGATTAATTTGCTTACATACAACCTTTTTCAATACAACTTTTAAACACACTTATATTTGGGACACAGGCCTATAATTTGGGCCAATTCATTACAATCCAGAGATGGTTTCTTCAGGATTGGGGAAATAATAGCTTGGGGGCCCAAAGTTAAGGGAAACAACCAGTGCGACAAAATGCGACAGCATATTGATCAATACAGTGTTTAGGTGGGTACAAAAGTGTCCAGGTGATATTTAAAGCAGCAAGTAGGTATGATCAAGCTTGCATGATTTAGTTGGACCACTTGGAGATCAGATTTTTACAAATCTCATCCTCTGAGACACTAACAACTCACTGAAGGAAGAGTACGGTACCATCGCGTATTATCGCCTCACTGATTTAACCCAACTGCTTTATCGAGATCTTTCCGTATTTGGCAACTGGCCTAAAAATCGCAAATTTGTTAGCAAAGGTTTTGGGTATTGTCACAAGATGGAAAGGATTTACCACAACGCAAATTCAGAGAGAAGTGGACGTTTGTGAAATACTCTTAACATCAGAATTAGCTAATTTGTTCATGATAATTCGACTTTAGCTATTTCAATAAGCTTTTTAACAACATGACCCCGAACCCTCTGTTTCGAGATAGGCTTGTTATTTCAAGTAGGCCTGCTTCTCTTTTTTTTTTCTTTCTCCATTTTTCTTTCTAATCTACGACGCAACCTCCTTTGCTCTTTGATATCAGAATGTACCATGGGTAGCGTGGGCCTAAAGTACGGCACTTGGTCTCTTTCAAGGAGCCTGGTTTTTTTAATAATGAACATACATTCTATCAAACTTATTGAGTACTCTTCACCACGTAACATCAGAAGATAACGTACTTAGAATACTACGAGGATCATAATTGGAATTTGAACTTGATTTTCTGCCTAAAGTTACGACATTTATAACAGTTTTCTTTGACTTACATGGTTTAGGCAATATCATTTGGACACGCCCACCATGATATGGGGTCGGACCAAGTCCCACGGCTCTCGACCTCACAAGAGCGCACTATTTTTTCGGATGGTCTGGACATAATGTGGATCTTAAATATTCCCCTTCTATGTGTTGGTGCATACAATTGGTGAAAATCTATGTTCAGACCAGTCCAAATATAACGTTTTGACGTAGATTTACAGGGTTATCAACGTGGACGTTAAATCACCTAACATCTGACCTTCTGGGAAACAAAGAAATTTTCACCAATAAAATCCTCATTTCTTCAATAAACACAGAATACACAACCCATTTTCAGGTTGACGGTGGTGGTCTGTACACATGATATATTGAATGCCATTAGTATGATCTGTCACACTGGCATGCTCAAATGTGGTAGCATCAAAATTGATGTGAGAAATTTTTTAAGATGAGGATTTCTTTTGTAGAGACGGCCATAAGTCAATAAAAAGATATAACATTAAATTTTTGGTGCTTATTAAAGCTTTCTTGATACTACCCTTTGGTGTGACCATCCTTATCCTTATATCAGCTTTATTGGAAGAGATATAGTGGTCGCCAAAAGCAAAATTCAATTTGTAACTTGGACTTGGCCCCCCCTAAAACCAATGTCAGCATTTTGCACCAATTCTGCTTGAAATATATTTGCGGGGTCCTTGCCTAATATTTTGCAAAGTTTCATTGTGGTGTCTAAGTGTCTTCCTATAATTACTGGGCTCACAACCCTACTTCATGAATCTTTTGAAAGAACCCCAGAAACCCAACAGAAACCGAACTTTGCAAACTGGTATTACTTGCACAGTCCCTTTTTACTATATATTCAATTATAGTACTGTACAGGGATATAAATTCCTTACCAAACAAGACCCCAGCTGAAATTTGGTCCATACCTATATCAGGTGCTAATAAGGTAATAATATTAATTTCAATTTTCATTGTTTAGAGTTCTACAAGGTCAAAACTTGATTCAAAGTCTTAATCAACCCCACTTTGAAATACCCAGGTTGCAAGTTTCACACATTCTGTGTTACATTTTCAATGGGTGATCTTTGGTCTGATTTATTTGTACAAGTTATAGAGTCTTTGAAGCCTGTTTACCTACTATGGCATTTAGACACCATTACTAATGTAGACATCTTTGCACAACTTCACACAGGGGGCGGCCCTCTTAATCCTTTTCAAGCAAATTTGGTGCAAAATGTGTGACATTGATTTTTAGGGGGTGTCAAGTCAAGGTTATTTTGACGCTATGTTTTTTTGTGCGATCAGGCTATATAGTACTCTATCCAACTAAGACGTAAATAATTATACGATCGTACACCAGGAGTAGTATTTCGCAATATCCAGCTTTCAACAGCCCAAATTTGTAAGAATTATATATTTCACTTTTACTTTTTGCTAGGACCCTCACCAAGTAGAGGTCCCGACGTGGTTTTTTGGGCCGTTTTTACTAGCTCCTCTGTTTTTTTAAATTGGGGCAAGTCGCATTTGATTTACTGTCGTTACAAGCATATATCTGCAATCTTCGCAAAGGTTTATCCCGATGCCAAGTTATGAAGGATCTGAGGGGTGTAATTCTTTACTTATGAACCCTCTGAATATTGATTTTCACACCGTACTGTTTTTTGAGGTGACCCCACCCCCTCAAATTTAAAATTGCCTGAAGCGTGAAAACGAAAAGAGGTCCAGAGCTCAATTTTCAGGATTATTTAGTTTCTGATGAATATCTGTCAATACACCACCCAAGGCAAAGAAGCCTGGAAAGGTGATGGTGTACTCGATTTGTTTGAAAATTGCATGTGAAATGAACCCGGTGCTGTCAAAATTCTGGCATTACCCTAATCCACCTCAACATACCTGCATTGGCACTGCTGTAAATTATTGAATACATCAACACATCAAAATGGAATCGTCTGCATTCGTTAATTTCCTAATGCATGATCTCTATTGTTAAATTTACAGGTGGTAATGTGGTGAAAACTCACCAAGTAGTTCTAGAATTTTAAGCGCATTACCCACACTATTATCACTTCGGTGCCATACGATCTTTACGACACCATGACCACTGATGCAAAGGACACATACCATCACCTCACGGGGCTCCAAATGGCAATGTGGTCATCCCTGCAAATGGACCTAAAAAACAAACCCAGAAAGCTGAGTTTTACCTGGTTTGATGTGATTTTTCTCCTTGGCGGTATCGGTGACGTACATCGCCGACATGGCCACTGACACTCGTTACTGTTGTTGTTAGTAATTTCTTTCGTGAAGATCATACTGGATGGGCGGGTTGACACTTGATTTTGGTTTGATGGCTCTCGTTTCAATACACGTCTGCTACGTCACTTTCGGTGGTTTGTAAGTCATGATTCGCAAGGTCACGGTCACCCTATTCGGTCTAAGGATTAATGCCACAAAGTATTCATCGGTTACTTGGCTCACAGCACACGTGTTCTGCAGTGGAACAATTAATAGGTAAGACATATGTTCCAATTAATTATTTTGTTTTTCCATAAAATATTCTACCAAAAATCCTTAATAATTCCAATACAGGTTAGGACAACGATTAAAGGTTCTACTTTTGTGACACATAAATCATATTTTCCCCATACATGGTTTTCTTGCGGGCACCTTTGACTATTTTCCAGAGAACTCCTGTCCCCAAAATGCTTTCCTTGCTCCCGTATCAACAAAGTATTCTAAGAGTAGCCCTTCATGTGACTGCATTAATGTAGAGGATCCCTTTATCTCAAATTGCCTTCATGTTAATCGTATGCGTCCTGGCTGGAATCTTCATCTGTTGACATTTGCAGATGAAGTCCTCTTCCCCAAGCCTTCAAATTGTATCTCCATTAATTTGTGTCCTCAAAATGTAAATGTTTCGTGATCCGCTGGTTTTCCTATTCAAATCCTTTCATCCTCTAAGCTGCAGATAAATACTTCCCCTGAACTTCCCGACCATGCTGCATCTGCAAGCTTTCCCGGGTAAATTCCTTTACCTTTAGCCTGACAGAATGCCCTCTCTATAGAATTCCATTCACCGAAATGCTCTCATTACCACCTCAGAAAGTTTGTGACTCTGTAATAAACTTAATGTTGTAGGGATTTATTATATGGTGATTTGCTCAATTTCATATAATCCTCTGTTTGAATGTTGTTGGAATAGTCGCAGTGGCCCGTAGAAGTATCACACTCAACAATGGTGTATGAGTGGCGAGATCGACCATGCTGCGTTTACTAGAAGCACCTCTGATCTGCCCTCAGCTGTATTGCAAGTATAGTCATTACACAGATGCCCAGTGTCTTTTGGCTCACAGGTAAGAATGGCTGGAAAAAATATACATCTACCCCGAGGGCAATAGCGTGTGCAATACATAGAGTTATACATGTTCTCTAAAAAACATAGGGTAGGGAATTTTTCTACTAACTAGAAAAAAAAGCATAGTCAACTATGATGCAAGAGTTAATGAGTGAGGTTATATTGCCAAGTGTTTGTAGTTTTGATACCAGTTAGTTAAGTTTACAGACTTCCTTGCAAGCATCTGTTTTGCGAACATTAGATTCTGATGGAATGTGTCACTTGCGCACATCATCCATACTGTGAATTGGCATTTTAAGATTTTAAAGGTCCATGGACACGGCTGCGTAGACATTTCTTAATTTTCTTACTTTCGTACCTCAACAGTACACTGATATTCGCAACACAGATTTTTAAATGAACCTCGGAAAGGTTCAATTCAAGGATAAATAATACCCAAACGACAGGCCTTCTCCTGTTTTCGCGAACGCGTATCAATTATGCGGAATTGGATTTGACCCCGTAATGACGTCAGTACCATTTAAACAAAGCTTCACATCGTGACACAAGCACGTGCCGTGCAATAACAGCAGAACCGCAATAGAACATCGACATATTGCATGACTTCATGACACATTGCATGACGACGAAAAACCGTGATCTATAGCTATATATATATTTTTTAAACAATTATTAAAATCAATCCAAATTTCGAAAATTTACTGTGTGAAACACCTGGGCGACGAATTCTGTCTTGTTTATTATTACGTACGAACAAAACCCACTCCAGGTACCTCCTCTCCCATGCTCCTTGTCTGTTTTTCCTTTGTCTTTGGAACTTGAATAAAGTCGCTATTCTGTTCTGGTTCCTCTCCTTGTCGGAACGGTAGCCGCTGGTGCAGCCGTCGACGATACAGCGCATTATTGATCTATTTTTGACGGCACCAAATCAAGAAAAATTATGCCCATGATACCACACCGTACGAACGCATAGGCCCATACCGGAGCAGTCAACTGTAACGTGCAAGAAACTGGCCACGCCACGTCCGTTCCACGTGACCGATCATGAAGCGTATCGCGTATTTGTTACGCGGACGTCATAACTCGGGTCATCGCTGCCCACGCGATAATCACTTTCGTTTTGGAATTTCCTTTGAAAGCTTGTTCAAAACGCATGATATTATGCCCAATTTTTATCAAATATACAGTTTCTTCTCAATACTGCTTCATGCATATTTTACATTGATACCACTACATACTTGAATGAAACCATTTTTTGGTGGTTTTATAAGTATGTTTAAAAGCATGTCCATGGACCTTTAGAATCATTTTTGATTGAACTGTGCTCAAGCCAATTGGCACCTGCTTCACAATGAATTGACCAAATTTGAGTATAGGTGGGCTTGGCTGTCTATTCTGATAGTGATGCTCATTACTAACATTCGACTCTGTTTCGTTTCTCAAGTTGGGGGTGACGTCCTGCGCGTGTCTAGGGTTTTATGCATCCGAGAAACGCACGCGTCGACCTTGAATTGCAGAATTTACGCACACGAACAAATGCGCCATCCAAAACGCTATAGAGGCGAATTCGAAAGTCGCGCTATGACGTCACCCCAAACTCGAGACCGAACAAGTAAGTAACATTTGAGGACTCCCTTTCTGGCAGATGATTTAGGTTAAAGGTCAACTAGGGTCAAATTTGAAAACAGTCAAAATAGGGGATCAAACTGAAACCTGCTTAACTCATACATAACAACTTACCATCTTGTTTGTCTCTTTAAACATTAAATGGACTCATTAAGACGGGGTTGTGACCTACATTATGTGTCAAAGAAAAATATGTGGGTATCTTGAAATTTCTGTAAAATGAAACCTGTCTTATATACTGTGTGATATTTTAGGTAACACATGTTTTGTTTGGTGGAACAACAGTCATAGTTGATACGGAAATCAATAAATATAACATAATATGATCATGGTAGTGTGAGATTGGTAGACAGAACCAAAGTTGCTTTTTGAACTTGCGCCACGTATTGTTTGCCATTGGTGGAATTTGTTTTAACCTACGATACTCTGGTTACAGCCGTTGTTTCACTATCATCACTGGCCTGGTCGTTGAGGCATCACAAAGCCCTTCGAGATTCCTGCAGCCTCAAAAGAACAACATCACTTAATTTTGGCGTTGCCCTTCGCATAGCATGCGCACGTTCACCATCACCTCCCGCGTGATTGCACGGCGCTTCTTTGCCTCCCCTACAAGTGGCGTCTATTTGCTGTGGTCGGCGTTCACTGGTTGTTGATGAACACTGTGGTTGTCGTCGCAAATACCGACTTCTGGCACAACCGTTTAAGAGGTTCCTGTTTGATTGCGTCATGGGGGCAATTCACATCTTCTGTTCTTTAACTTGAAAGAGGGGCGCACACGCTATCGGGCACAGTCATCTTTATAGCCTGGTGTTTTGGAAACACAACCCTAGTATAATGTGGTACACTAGCGTTGGGAAATAGACTAATTTGGCTATTGCATTTAGTTTTGTGGGGGGTGGCTTCTTCCATTGGAATCTTTTGATCATTCTGTGTATATCGCTTCTTCACCCAAATGGAGGGGAAAAAAAAAAAAAAAAAAAAAAAAAGAGAAAAAAAAAAAAAAAAAATGAAAAAAAAAAGTTGTAAGCGAACGCCCTAACAAAAAAAAACACACACCAACCAAACCCAAAACAACAAAGAACAACGCAACCACAAAAGGGGGGCCAAACCCCAAAAAGTGAAAAAGAAACAAAAAAAAAAAAAGGGACCATGGAATCCTGATTTATGCCAGCAGAGGTGAGAGGAGTAGAGAAACCACCACCATCACCGTCACCACAAGACAGCCCATGGTAAAAGGTCATGATGTGGCGTAACGGATTCGCACATGGGACGTTGTCACTACGGATGGTATATGGTACATTAGATCTCGCCGTGGGCCTTTGTTGTACGAAGTGCATTGGCATTCTGAGACGATAAAGAGGGTAACTTATTCACATACCAGGAGCAGTAGATTTTTCTGAGGGTTGGACTTCCGAAGAGTGGTAGGAGGGTTGAAGCTTACACCCCCAAGGAGGGGGCACCATCAGCAGGAGACAGTGCCGATGTCGAGGTACTGTGTGTTGTCCTTATATGGTAATAACAGTAGTGGCCAGATACAGAAAGCTCACTACACGAAAAATGCCATCAGTTCATTCATGACAAAGTTCACCGGGAAGGGGCCTGCTCGGGTGTAATACTAATAAAAAAGACACGGTTGGCTCATTACATAGTACAATACACAAACTTAATTAACGGTTGTGTGCTTTGTTATATATACAGTGGATATATATTAGGCTTACATGCATGAGGCCAAGATAGGCTTATGGGCGGTGGACCAGATGATAGTTCATGGGTTAACTCATATAATGTGCACATCCTTTCATCTAGACCGTATCAATATGACATCAGCCAACAGACATGTTAGTGGACAAGATACATACATTCCCGGACTACAATACATTTTAGGCGGTCATCGATCCATGTTTAGCGATTGTGCAAGGATCATTGACAGTGAATGTATTGTAGTACTGGAATGCGTCTATCTTGTCCACCCAACATGGCTGGCTATGATACGTCCTTATAAATTGTCAAAAAATTTCAACTTCGTATAAATCTGGATCTGATTTTGTTTGTCAATTTTAGTACCATATTGGTGGTACCATGGGCAACATTTGCTTATAACTGTAATATTTTCATTAGTTCTTTCTTACTTCTCAACGGTCTTAACTTCAATACATACCTTTCCGAGACCTTTCTTGAATTCTAGGTTTTTTCGGAGGCCGTTTACGTGCTTAGTTTCAAATAATGTGAGAAACTTTACAATTTTAGGGTTGTTACATACAAGTATAGCAAATTTATACAGCTGTAAATCGGCAAGAAATCATGATGGTCCATGGTATCAGCCTCTTAAAAGCTAAAGATTCTGACTTCCCTGAGACTCCCAGCTTTAATTGTATCTCTAATTTATTAACTCATTACATCTTTACTACTCTCTAGATACCATCAATAAACCTTCTGTATGCACCTCCCCAAGGCTTTCTTACAACATCTCTGTTGGTAGCAGCCTGTGAACACCAATAAAATTGGCGGTTGTGCACCCTGGCATGACCACCCCCTTTAAAAAAAAAAAAACACGCCCCCCTAGGTCTACCACCTTCTACAGTATCTCTGCTTGGTCCTTACATGATAAAGTTAATTATCTCTTGCTTAACCAATTGAAACATCCTCCGATATATCTTATAGTCCACTTTTTTTTTTCTTACATGTCTAATTATTGGCGTACATATTATCATTAAGACTAGGTCAGACCATTTAAATCTGCCTGGTGACCTCGGGTTAAATATATAACAGAAGTGTGCATTTAACGTTATACTCTATGATCAAAACCCATTTTGTGGCGTTGAATCCTGAAGAGGCCTTTCCCTGGTTAAGAAATCCTGTGCAACACAAAACACTTACAAGAGTTCCAGTATTGATGCTTCTCTGTAGTCCCTGTGCCATACCATTTATTACCAACCCATACCTGGTCTATTGCAAATCAGAAAAGTTCAGTAAAAAGAACGCCTATAACTACTTGATACTGCTGTGTCAAAGGCAACTTGCAAAATCCCATGTTGTCGTAACTAAAAAACTACAGTGGTTTTGCACCTGGACATTGTTGCAGCTGTTATAAAATATGTGCCGATTTTTTGTGGTAAAAAAATGAAAGTTGGTTGAATTGTGCAAGTATCATGAGTTTGCGTTGTTGTCTAAAACTTTCAAAAGTTTTGTTTTACATGTGTGTACATCAAAAAAAACTAAGTGGGGATTTTGCGATAAGGCAAGTATGAAGGTGATTAAACCAGAGATGACATGATCTCTACACCTATGATTGGAGTTTGGACATAGTTGGTTACCCATTTCTTGTAGGGCAAAAGATTATAAAAGAGCGCAGCGCAATGCTTGAAAAGGCTATATATTATATATAGGTATAAAAAAAAATAAGTCCTTATCTTTCATTCTTTTGAATGTATTGCAATTCCAATTCCCTTTTTCAATCTTTTTTTGCGACAACTAAAAAAATCCAAAACCTAAGTCTTCATAAACTTGAAACAAAAATGCATAGATCTGTATTTAAAAAGCTTTGTGCAAAATTTTCTTACCACTTTTTTTTTCCCGGGGGGGGGTGGTGGGGGGTGTGTGGGGATGGGGGGGGGTGGTTGCGGGTGTGTGGGTTGGTGTGGGGGCGGGATTGGTTTAGGTGGGGTTGTGCGTCTGGGGTTGTGTGTTGGGTGGTTTGTGTGGTGGGGTGTGGGTTGGTTTTTTTATTGGTTTTGTTTGTTTTGCGGGTTTGTTTTTTTTTGTTTTTTTCTTTTTTTGTCTTTTCTTTTTTTTATGTTTTTTTTTTTTTTCTTTTTTTTTTTTTTTTTTGTCTTTTGTTTCTTTTCTGTTTTTTGTGTGTGGGGTGGTGTCTTAGTATTCTTCTGACAGACTTTCCCTTGTATGAGTTCTTGCTACTTCCTCCACCCCCGCCTCCCTCCTTGGTACGTCTCACTCTTTGCTTATTCTCTATCTGTTCCGATGCCAGGATCCGCTAACATTTACATTTACCAGTGCCAGGTCTGTGCGATTCTTCTGACTTTTCATGGCATAAGTGTAGCAAAATTGATTTTTAGTTTAGCAACCATTTGGGGATTTAGCCTAATTTCATGCACGTTTTAACAGCTGGTTTGTCAGGATTTCCCCCAAATCCAATCATTCACACCCCTGCAGTGCATGGCCATTGAAAGTAATGTCCTTTACACATTTTGTTATACCGTGGGTTTTTGCTGTAATGTTAAAGGGCATTTCATGATCCCTGCCTCATGATATAAAATGGAACCCTACCCACAAAAGGATACCATGATCACAAAATGGACCTTCAACACACCCTCTGCTCGCCTTACCAACTGCATCTTGTCTCAACCATTCCACCAATTTGCACAGTTATCCTAGTGCAAAGTTGTGCACTGTTGTGTTTATAGTTATTACAAGGCAAAATGTCCAGATGCTAGATTACAAAGGAAGAAATATGGCAAATTTTGAAATGAAATATATGAGATTCACATAGATATGAATCCATGGTGTGAGACGTGATCATCTCTCGGAAGGTCCAGTATAAATGTGAAAGATTTAAACAACTCGCCATTCCAATCCTTCTCCTCTTCATGTACATGTGTACAGTAACTATTCCTGTTGAAGCTATCCTATTTTGCAATCAAGTGCCGAGGTGATAACAAGGTGGTGAGAGTATAGCCAGTTTTGTTGCTGTAAATTGGAAGCAGGACTAGATATCTTTCTGATGGAGAGGGGAATTGAAAGCCAGCCGATTATATTGATGATGAATTGGTCTTTAAACTAGCAACAGTTATTTTATTTTTAAAAAGAATATATTAACCCTAACTTCCTCAAATATTTCTGGCTGTTTTCTGCAGGTTAATTTACTAACTGTTTCCAAAGACATAAAGTTCCCACAAAAATTTAGTGGCGGTCTATAAATGGCTGTAGAATGTTTAGTACTTCCTCGGTAGACACAGCACTAGTGCTATTTTCATGAGGTCACTTGCTATGGACCCCCATGGCCCCTGAACCCCAAAGCGTGAGGGATGAGTGGTGATGGGCCCATAGTCTGCTCTCAAAGAAAATAGTATGCCTCTTTTTTCCGATATAAACATTAGTAATTTGTTTTATTAGACCTCCCTGTGACTCTGTGGATGAGGTTGTAGGGACATAGGCAATTTGTAAACAGAAATCGCCAATAAATTGGCGATGATTAGTTCATGATATTTATATGGAGGTATTAATTCCCCTGCATAGCACCACGCATCACATCAGTAATTAGTGAGAATCTGTATTTAGCATCGCAAATTTTAGTGGAGTCCGTTACCCAATCATCTTCACTAAGATCCTTCACATTAACTTTTTACATCGTCTTCTTTTGAGAGAGTAATACAACTCATTTTTGTGCAAATGCACAGCGAAATTTCTGGTACATTATGAAAGATCTCACTTCGTCACATTGAGCTTAGCAGATTACAATCCTGAGCATCTCAAAAATCCAGTGTTTTATTTTGTTTTTCTTTTTTAAGAACTGTCCTATTTACAGGACATCTTGAAATGTTGCCTAACTGATATGGCCAGATTTTTTGAACACCTGGTATCAGTTTAGGGTTACCTTATTCTAATTCTTGAAGTGTTCTAGAATTGGGGCAATAAAATTTTATTTTGAATGCTATATGTTTGGAGTGTACTGGAGGTGATTTCGAAGCTACTGTGGACATAAAATTTCTTTCATTTGACAACAACTTCAACAATATTAGTATGTCTGGCCATGTTGGTCATCAAAGAGCCCTTTTTGGTTGAGGAAATAATGTCATTGTGTGGTGAAACAAATTTGATAATGTCTTGTGTGTGATGAATTGATGATAATTCAGTTATTGAGATCACCCACAAAAGTGGGAAAAATTAAAGAAAGCTTAGATATAAATTAACCCGGTTTATGTATTGATTTTTGAACTAACAATTTTCCCAGGTGTAACTGCTTCAAAAACCAGTAAATTGTGTCTTTTTTTGTATGTAAGTTGCAGTAACCAAAAAGCAAATCTAACTTTGATGCCAAGTGAATCCTGCTTCCAGAAGTTAGGGCATTTTGAAAATAGTTGTACTCTATATGAAGTTGCAAGTAAAAGAAAAAGATAATGTAGTGTAGTTTTTAACAGTTTCTGATCTGGACCAAATTGTGTTTTAGTGTATGTATTTTCAAGTTTATCAGCTTGTTAAGACATATGCATGTGATCACAGATAGAACCACTCCTTTCTCCCTGTTCAAAAGTTGGGCAAGTCCTGGATATTTTATTTCAAATACCGTTGAGAAGAAGTGTTTCAATTTCACAATGAAACGGTTAAATTTATTTTATCTGTTAAATATCATCAACTAATGCCAAGTCAATTCAAATTGTCTGGCCCTACAAAGTGTGCATCAAAGGAGGACAGTAAGGACACTTCAGAATGTAGCTTGTGGATTACGGATGTGGTTCATAGGCAGTAGGGATTTCAAGAGTCCCGATTTAGGTGCTCACCATTTGTTGAGTACCTACTGAACAAAATTTCATGTTACGCATTAAATTTGTTGATACAAGTACTCATTAGTATTGGTGGTTACACAGCCAGATTCTTTTCCTGTGGACAACCCCATACGTAATTCGCCGAGGGCACCCTTTTTAGCCATTATTAATGCCAGAACTTAAAGATAAAGGAATTGTAAGTACAAAGTATTGGACACAGACTCTGTTTTCTTCTATCTGGGAGGCTGGAAGTGGCTTTTCAAGTGACAGGAACCACACACATGACCACCAGTTACACAACTGAACACCCAACCTATGAGTACCTTCACATATACACTCTGACCCGTACCTGTATACAAAACAGTGACCTGCAGAGGGTGTAAACATTTCATTCTAGGTATTCTGTTTCTATTATTCATTTTTTTTGCTGGAAATTTGGAATTGAGCAAGAACAAACAACCCAAGAACAACAAGACCAAAAAGGTGAACAAAATAGGTAGAGGGACAAGATATAATAAGAACACCAAGGTTGAAGCTCTTAGTTTAGCATTGTGTGTCTTACCTAGGTGGATGCATACAATCTCCCTTTTTGTGGCCTATACATATGGTACCCATGCAAATTAGTAATTCTATGTGGTACTCAAGCCAGTTCCTTCAAAGGTTTAGGCCTACTCTTATGAGAATATGGCTGTGTAAATGGCAAAAAGTAGGGTGTCATCATCGAGTGGAGAGCGCTGGCCTAGCGTTAGGGTGATGCCTGTGACGTTAAATTTACCCCCCAAAATTCCCGGGTTTAAAATCCTGGTGGGGTCACTTGCTGGGAGTCACTCGGGTATCAATTATGCAATTTGATCTGTATACCGTATTGATTAAAGACAGAATTACCGGCTCTCCTCCATGGTTCACTTGGAATGGGCAAACAAATTCATGAAAGATCCTGTCTTGGGAAGGGATGTTAAGCTGTCAGTCCCATGTACAGGAGAGTCACAACTGCCATGACATCGCAGCCAGTGTCAAAAAGAGTTAGGGTGAAAGTCCCGATGTCCCAATACGCCCCAGCCCGAGCGGGGCCATGTTAGGAGCATCGTATTAAGGGATAAAACGCGGCCAGGATCTAGACTTAACTGGTTTGAAGAAATCCTGACACCACCACAAGCCAGTAGCAATGATTGTGGATACGCTAAGAAGAAATCATCATTCTCATTCTACAAGTTTACAACCATTCCGATTTTGTGTAGGACAGAAATAGACAGGAGAGAGAGCACATGGTGGGATGTGGTAATGGGCTTGGCATGTATGTGGTAATGGGTTATTTAGCATATAGCACATTCTAGAAGATGTAGTGAAGTATTCACTTATATACTGCTTCATCTATGGAAGTTACCCAGAAAAGGGCCGTGTGAAGGCAGGTGATAAACAGCAAAAACTACATAAAAGTAAACAAGAATGTAGGGTCATTCTGTTAGGAATGGAGGCCAATAATAGGGGGCAGTGGGAAGATATGTTTAGCAGACCTGGGCAGAGTCCACTTTATTTATTTACAAGTCCTAATGGAGGAGGTGGATTTTTCCAGCGATGATAAAAAATGCATTTGTATTCACGAGCCTCATAGCATATAAAGACTGAGATTTAGATGAGGTGTCTGTAATTACATTGCCCTACTGAAGGTGGGAAGTGCAGAATTAATGACTTGTGCATATACATATTGTGTAAGTTTCTATTTTGCTACGACTTCACGCAGGATTATTTACAGAGGATCTCGGGTTTATTTCGCTATTGAATTTATAGCTTTGTATTCATCCTATCATTTGTAAGCTAATGATTTGTATTTATCACCAGTTTTTTGTTTGCGGATAGTGTACTGTGGTACCCAGCTTGTATAAAAATATAGAATGAATGCTTGTTGTAATATAATGAAGTCCAGTTTTCCACTTAAAGTAAAGACAATATCATTGATTTGAAAAATATGTGCAATTTGCAGGGAATAACTTCAAAGGAAGGTAAAAGTCTGTGGAATCCTCATTAGTTACCTTTTTCAGCTGTAGAATTGACAGGAAAGGAAAAACGCAGTGTGTTCCAAAGATATGATTCTCCATCACTTACGTGTGTAGTAAGTGTACGTTTCGGAAGTAATGACTAAAAATATCCGATTCTTGTCTTATTAGGTGCTTCTGGTCTTATCATGCGCAGGGTAGGTTAGTTACCTGTAATTCTTACATACATGCAAAAATTATGATTTATGATTTTGCGGATTTGCTGATTAGCCAAAATCCACTGTAGTGTCTTTAAGGTAAATATGTGTGGTATAAATTTGGTATGTCAGGGTTTTCAAAACTAGATGAGTTTCTGTTAAACATTTTTGTGTACAAACCAATTTTGGGGTATTGTATTGGGAGAACATAAAATACTAACAACTTAGGGAGTAATTCATACAATAAAATTTGATGGTAACTTTTCTGTTTTGTACAGCCAAAGAAAAACGGATTAAAAACTACCAAGAATCTGAATAAAAAAAACTCAAATAATGAGTCATAATTGTATATGTTTACCAATTGTTAGAGTAGAGATAACGTATAATAAGTTATGTTCATGCTCTGAGTACATGAAGAAATGTCATCGTTATGTTGGAATCATGTCATGTGTGTTTTCTGGGTGCATAGTAATGTAGGCTATAGTTGATCATCAAAAATAAGCAGTGATTAAGGTTAAAAAGGGAGATCAGTTTGGGCAAAATAACTAAAATGTTACAAAAATACCCAAATCCAAAAAAAAATACGGAAAGGGTCCATGTAATTGGACTCATAGTTTTGTGTGGAGTAGGGTGTGTTAGTACAAAACAGGGTTAGGCTGATGAAAACTGCAAGGTAGAATGGTGTGGCATGTCTGTCATTTTCTTAAACCCTCCTTGTTTACCATGAAATAGCCCTTAATGGTCACATCCAAACAAGCTGTTAATTTCTAAATTACAAAAAAATTAGCGAAGCTAACAGTTTAAACAATATTAGCACTTGAAAGCACCAAATTAGGGTGCCTAACTGATAAAGCACAAGTTCCCAGAGTTGAGTACCAGACCAACTATAGCCAACCATTTGGATTGCTTAGTATTATGTGAAGGTTCTGAAATGAGAATTGTTTTAGATCATGGGATGGGCACATGAAAATTTGGTTTGCTTGTGTTTTGTTTTCCCAGCAGGGTTCCTTTTGTTGTAAAGGTTTTGAAAAAATGCAACATAAATCTGTATGAACCTAATTCAAAGACTCATGATCATAAAAAACGGATACATTGGAGTATTTAACAATTACTGCAAGCAGAGTAAAATTTGGTGACAATGTAAAAGCTAGAGTGCTGCATCTAAGCATTGTAGGAAATGCAAGGATTAAAATCCTTCGGAGTGCATGGAAAAGACAGAAAGTAAGCAGCGAATATGGATGGTTATAACGTTGAAATAGTCTGGGTGTGCTATGGTAATGTCAGCTGAAAGTAATTGACAGATCATTGTGATACATTCTCGTTAAAAGGACAATTGGTCGGTCTGGGGTCGGCCAGCCTGGGGAATGAGTCGTGTAGACAGGTGCCGCTTTGGTGTCATTGTTTCGATTGACATAAAAAAGGGGGAATGTTGCTCCCGATATCAAAATTAAGGATATTTCATTAGATGAAAACCAGCGATGTAGTGAAGTGGTTATATGAAACCGCTTGTTGTTTTGTCAATTCGAATCGGATTCAGACTCTAATCAGTGCCATGCTTTAGATTCGGGAAAAAAACTTAAAATGGTTTTTAAATGTAAAGCAAACAGCTTGGATCTGTCAGACAAATTAGCACTGAAAATTAAGGTGGCATTTTCTGAATCCACAGCATCGTCCCATGACGGTCTAAAAAGCTGAGATTTTTGGAATCACCTTGAACCATTTTAGCGTTAGTATTGCATGTATGCCCAATTTTGGCATGCATTGAATTGGGACACTGTGATGCAAAACATTTTTCTCATAACTAAAAACGACAGATCAAATGAACTGAAATTTTGGGTTTAAGCTGTTTCTCAGTCTATCGCGTTGAACAGTGGATTTAAAACAGGTGTTTCTAGAATCAACAAAATGCATATTTAAGTACATGTATGTATACCAGAAGACTGAGATCCTTCCACACTCTAACCCTTAAAGGGTAGAAGGAACATTTGAAGAAAAGTCCCAAGTCGGAACCTTAATGAAGTCATACTATTGATATGAAGGCAGCTTTTATGATCTGTGGTATGACCTGTCCAATACTGATTATCGTTTTTGCTAAAATAGTTAATGCTAAAAAAACAACAAAGGAAAACATTTCGCAAACTGTGGATTACGACCTAACATAAAGCATGATTATGGTTATCAGAATTTGTACGGATGAGGACCTGGGAGGATTAAAACTAATACTAAGATCACTAATTAAATAATAACAGAGTCCAGAAATAGGATGTGAATTAAAGGGTACTTGTCTGATTAGGTGTATTGTGTCTCACCTGTATTAGAGCTTGACACTTGCACATACACCCATCAAGAACCATGGAAACGAATTACGGTTTTGATGGTAGAGCAATAATGCAGGTTGCACAGCCCTATTCAATACTGTGCTAATTAAATGGTAACCCACTACTAAAACATCGGTTTTTGTTTAGATCTTGGAAATGAAATGGTTGAGGGCTCAAATTTCAGGACGAGACAATGAGAAAAATACGGCCTTTCATCTGATATCAAAATAGATACTACTTCTAGGTAAATCAGGGGGTCCCAACGACAATCGGAACATGCACCTTTAAACATTTAGGCACATATGGCAGAGTTAAGACCATAGTAATGCAGAGGAATTTGGATATAGGAAAGATTAGAAAGTACAGATTACTGCAAGGATTACATGTAGACAAATGCCATATGGAACACTTTGATTACACTTTGTGACAAAACTCATAAAATGTAGTTACTGTTTACCATTTACCCAGTTATTCCGTCTTGTCCGAGTGTTTTTATCAGTCATTAGTCCTATAAATACACTTACTCATACAATCGCCATAATATCCGATTTTTCTATTTTGTCTATGAACTGAAAGTAGGATATAGTAGGGGGAAATGCCAATTGAAACTTTGCACATTAATAACTGAAACTATGCAAATTAACTTGTGTAAAGAGAAAGGTCACTGTTGTGATATTCTGACACATTCAAGAACCATCTTGTAATGTGTTCCTGATAAGATGTTGAGCTATTCTGACATAGGCAGTTTGGGGCTATGATAGTACATTATTTAGAATAAAGGGTAAGATGTGCATGTTTATGCAAGAATAGTGTCCGAGGAAGAGTGTAAAAAACATGAAAAAGGGCGAGGCGAAGCCAAGGACCATTATTCAAATGTTTTACTGCCGAGGACACATTATTCGGCATAAAAACATGGACACGCACGCTTTATTCATTCTATTACCCAAATAAATGAAAAACAGAAAAAATGGCAATGTCTTACTAAAAAATTGTACCGTGTTACGTATTTACAGCGCGCGCCCTGTTTCCTCCGCATAAAGGTTAGGCGCGTTGCCGCCTTAGTGATGGTGACACGCGCCGAAAAGATGTTCGCTTTGCATCACGCACTAGGGCTCAATCGCGACCCATTATCCGTTATCATGTTTGGGGGGTCCACGTGTTTGAAAATATGGATCCGAAACCATGATAATCATAAAATTGGAGATTACGCCCAAGATTATGGTCTCGCTATGGTTTTCAAAAAAAAAATATTGGGCGCGACGCAGTCTCGCTCAGTATTTTTGCAACTCATAGCTCGACCATAAATTTGGGCGCAATCGATCCATTTTTATAAGAATAATGGGCAGGTAAACTAACCAATCAAAAGAGCGCGCTTTAGAATAATGAGCAGTAAAGGTAATAGGAATTTATGATTAATTCTGTTTGGGTAGACAGCGAAATGAAATTCAAAACCAAGCACTGAAGAGAGCTATCCCCAAAAATCAAATCTGCTACGGTTTTCAAGACACATTTATTTATTCAAGGTTTCGCTACAAGTTAAAGGTGGATGCCCCCCTGATCACAACTTTTCCCCTCAACTTTAAATTCAAATTTGGGTGTAGGGAAAGAAAGTAAATTTTTCATTCATCGGTAAATTTTTTGGCCCGGAAAACATTTGTTTGATGTTATGCAAACTTCTAGTCATACATTTGCTTAGTTTCGATCATCTCCCCCAAAATAGTTAATTTCTGAAAACTGTAAAGAATAGAGCAACGTTTTTAAACTGTAGTGAACAAATTTCACTAGAATAGAAACCTGTGTCAGTGAAATGAATATGATATTCAGGTGAAAATTTTTGGTTAAATAAAGTGAATGACTGCTGTTGTTATATCTTTGTCAATCAATTTGAAATGTTGATGCTAGGAGTTAAAACTTTTCAGAACGAGTAGGGACTTTCTGTAACTCAATCAACACAAACACAAAAAAAAAATGATTATTTTTTTACTTTCTCAGAGCCTTTTTTCAAATCATTCTTGTAAGGTAGGGTTTTTGGCTATTATCGCTTTCCTTACAAAAATCAATATAAATCAATTTACACAAATTTTGGAAAATTAAAATTATCCAGCCAAGGGGGAAGACCCTGCTATCCAAACTTCTGAGGTAGTTTAACCAAAAGATCTAAATCCTTTGGTAGATTTTGTGTTACTGTGTGAGAAAAATATTGTTTAAATAAAAAAAGAAAAACGTAAAAAAAATAAAAAAAATAAAAAAAATAGAAAAATTAAACTTAAAATCTAACAATTTCATAGACTAAATTCTGGACTTCCCTTCATGAATGATTACCAATTTGAGTACCATTTTCAAAAATAAGTTAATTAAGCTGCTTGCCAATCTTTCTTTTTTTACAATTACAAGTTTACCAGAAGCAGTTTGAAAACTAACAACATGATCATTAGACAGTTGCCTATCCTTTAAATTCCAATGAAAGAAGATAAATGTGGAAACATTAACCTTTGTTGACATCGTCTGCTCTTTACACAAACATACGTAGAAAGACATCAATTGCTGCTAATTCTGTACGCAACCAGTGCCAGTGACCCGATAGCCTCTTAACTAAACAAACCAATTATAAAATGTCATAACCATGGTAATGCGATTGGATACGCGTCAATGATTAATTTATCTGCCAAAGCATTTGGCCAAAAGGCAGGTGATTTTTAAGTGGTCAATTTTAAATGGACTTGACATAGAATACAGTTGATTTTTGTAGGTATTTATTTGGTGATCTTTTCAAATCGCACCAACTAAAAATAATTTGAAATGCACGGCCAAACATGCTTGAAAATTTATGTAATCATTGTGGTTATATTTCAAAACGATAGTTTTGTTTATTATCAGTCATTTCTTAATCAAGCTGGAGACCTATTAAACATTTATCAGGCTCGGTGTTAATCTAGACAAAATATTGTGCATAAAAATGATACACACTCCAACTACATTTACACTTTAAAAACTTCATATAGTTTATATTAGTCAGTTATTTGGTGAAGGAACAAGCCTCAAGGAGGTGAGGAAAGTGTCCGGCTGCCATAACACAGGCTATGCCATGGTAGTACTTCCATCGTCATACATAACTAAGTGTGAGGTGAATCATAATGGAAAAAAGAAAGACGAAACCGTCTTGCATTACTCTTAGGTTGCTTGTAGTATCATTGGGATCAGCCAGACCTTTTAATAAATGTAGGGGATGGGGTTTTTGGGGTTGAGGATGGAATGGTCGACTGAAGAATCAAGGGTTCGGGCAAAAGGCCCGTCGCCAATAGATGCCAGGTGCTGGACTTGGCAACTAATAAAACTTAAGAGAAAACACAACCAATGACAAATGGCGGCTATTACAGATGGGGCCTTCTTGCAGTAAACCCTCAAAATTTTGGTCGGGGATATATGACATGTGGTCTGCTGGTGTTAATATTAGATGTACGGTCAAATATCAGCAACGTAATGGAAATTGAGATTGTCCAGTCTATGCATGAAAAAGCTTCTATAGTGTCATGCGGCAGAATGTTTTGTTTCGGAGTCCCACTTGTCCCAGTAGTATTTTTCCCTTTCTTCTTTAGTGTATTGATACAGATGTGTGTCGTGGTCAAACATCAAGGGAGAATTGTTACATATGAAAATAGTGACGGACCAGCGTGAAAGCTGTGGTATGACTTGAAAGGTGCTCAAATGATACTGGGAAAAGAAACTAAGTCTGAAAGTTTTCAGTTAGACAGAATAGAAATGCATGTGGGGGGAAGGTTATGCAGGTTCATTGAAGTTTATGCTTTTATCTTTATGGCTAATTAAACATTGTTTTTTTGGTCTTTAAAATTAAACAAACCTTACTCAAAAATCAGTTTTTGCTGGGTTTGAAAAATCGTCAAAATAAAGTGGAATGTGACCTTTTTAAATTAAGCAGAATTAATATGTAGGGAAAAAACAGCAGAATTCTATCTTTAGATGTTATTTTAGATAGCCTCTGAATTTACTATTAAAATCACATGTACACATGAAATTATAGGCAAGCTATTTGATTTACCCCATATAATTGTCAAAAAAACATAAAATGACAAGGTTCTATAATTGATGTCATGATTAAAATTTCAAGTAAATCCGACAGGTAGAAAATTTCCTGTTCCAAAGATATTCAATTTCCCACAAATCTGAGTAATTTGCAACTGGAATATCAGCGTCCTGGGAGGTTTGGAGTATAAATCTAATCATAATAAAGGTGACCTTTTGTAATTCCACAGCCTCATCTCCTCGATTTTCCTACAAAAAAAAAATGAGTTTGTTATAGTCTGAAACATTGGTCTAAATATATAGTATGCCTAATCTTATGTGCACTCTCTTCCTAGAAGAATTGCAATTTTGTATTTTCTGTCCGTAAACAGACCAATACAAACACGGGCCCGGGGGGGCATGAGATGAGCATTCACTCATAACATCAAACAGCAGAGTCAGCAAATGAACCAAAATTTTGAAAATCTTAAGGATATTTCATAAAAGAAAATTTGAGGTGCCTAGAATCAAGAAATGCACCCTTTAAAGGAAGAAGAGAAAACAAAACTAATCATCTCTCGGTCAACTCATTACTGTAAATGAGATAATTTCGTGAGCAGAATTTTCGCAAATGGGGACAAGGACATTTTCATGTTGAGCTAAATTCGCAATTGACCACACAGCACTTTCCATGTATGTTGAAAACAGTGGCCCCCGTACCGAATTCCGGGGGTCGGTATTTTTAGGGGCATTTAAATGCCTCTTTTTTTGGGAATTTCTACCAATTTCAGGTCAAATTTGGCGCAAAAGTTAAAAGTAAAATTTGGCAATTTTGGAGAATATTGTCACATTCAGACTTAAATGGAGAAAATCCCAGCCGATTTGATTTTGCCACTCTGGCGGGACGACTTGAAAATTTGCCTCCTCTGGATTGAAGGCCGCGGTACGCCACTGGTTGAAAACATTTATATGAGGTGTTATTTTGCAGTTGAATTTATGGCGAAAATTTTCCCGTTACAGATTTACAATGGCCCGATAATTTTGTGAAGCCAATTGATTGCCAAATCTGTTGGATATAGATACTGAATGATCAACTCTGCCTAACATTGGATAACGATCAGCTACCCAACAAAAATGTTGCTCTGAGTACAGCCATGAGCTTCATATCCAGACAAAGGATCCAATTTTCTCACCCATAAAAGATTCTCAAAAAATGTCAGAGATTGGTCAGCATCGAAACTGACCATTTCAGTTTAAAAGACCGATTGTATTTCCCAAAACACGCTTTTGGCAGTCAAATTGGTCATATATTTATAGAATGCCAATACAAAACAGTCCCAGAAAATGTCGGTATAGATAAATTTCATAGTTGAAAAGTGAACGTTCGTTGGGCCAATTTGATATGAAGATGAGTCAAATCTGACTCCCTCAATAATTTTATCAATTATGCAGTGACTCTATGGCATTATTGACAGGATATGCCTGTGACATTTGAAAAATCTGCTCTAAATCCATCTGCACATAAACATATATCAAGCCAAATTGCGGTTTTCGTAAGGCATGTCAATTTATTTATGAATAGATTAAAGTTGGTTAAATATGATAATCATCCCCTTAACAAACTACTAGTAGTAGTAAGGTTTTTTTAATGTCAGGTTTTGTTGATGACTTTTCAAACAGAACAAGCTGGGTATCAGGATTACGCTAAACTTGTCACCTGTTGAAGAGTAGTGTCAGAAATTTTAAATTTCAGGTATAATATGAAGTTATCCCAGCCATGATTCAGGCTTGTGGAAGAGTTAAGAAAAATTCTTGCACAAATGGAATAGCCTTGCGTAACTTCCATTTCAAATTCCACAAGCTATTGTGGAAGGACCTGACAAAGCCTAAATAGGGGGAGTGGAAAGTATTTGAAATACATAACCGCCTCTCTAGAAGATTGAGGGTTAGAGGTTATTCACAGGGGTTGTGGATATTCAAATGGAACAGCTTATTTTGAGCCATGGTAAATGCCAGGTAGCATTTATGGGATTGAATTAGTAAAATGGATGGATATTGTCATCAGTTAAAATAAAATATGTTAGGGGAACATATCTCCAATTAGGGATGTTGGTAAGAGAATGATTGCACAATGAATGATTTCAGATGGCATTACGGGAGTTTCAATTAGAGTTGGTTTGTCAGCTCTGATGCTGTTTGGTTTATAGGGTTATGTCTTATGGATTTTATGGGTGGAAAGCCTGCCTACAATTAAGATCAATGTCTTGAATGTGTGTTTATCTGATTTGATTGGCAGCTGATATACAAGGTGCAGCAGAGCTTTTAATTCTGTCTCCAACTTAGAAACCATTTTTCATGGACTCACAAAACTCTGCGGGCATTATCATGCTAAAAGATGGAATTAAAAAAAATGGTTAGCTTGTGCACTAGTACCATAAACAAACCCTCAATTTTCATTTTATATAGTGATTACATGGAGGGGTAAAATATTCAGAGGGAAAGATAAGTGTTGATTAATGATACGTAGATGATGAATGTTGGCATACTGATAGAAATCAATGGTTGCTGTCATTAGGAGGGGGCCCATGTGATGGAGAAATCTGAGGTAGATAATTGTTGAGTTGTGCCGGGTGGTTCATAGAGTTAGGTTTTGAGTAAGGAACAACAGCATGTGCCGTGGTAATCTTAAGAAAAAAAAGAATCAAGTTGTGTACATTAAAGAAAAGTAACATGTTAGTGACTCTTTTCAAATATATGAAAAACCAATATAAACTTAATGTATGACAGTTTCAAGTGTATTGTGGACAATTTATCAGACTGATTTGTGTGGGGATATGGTTGGCCAATAAACTGACTTAGAAAATGGCTCCTCAATCTTGTTCATGACGTTTAATTGTTTGGGAAATGTGGATTTTTGCATTCTTGTGCGAAAATATGTGTAAAATGGTTGCAACCATAATGTCATTATTTTTTTCTACCTTTCAAAATGCATTATGTGGAAACAGATTTGTTTATTATTCAGACTGAAGATAGCGGCCCATTCTGAATGACCAATTCGCAAACCGGGTTGACTTATTTGGACGAATACAAAAGACATTTAAAATTGTGGTGGCATTTGACATGTAGTAATGATGCATCTAATGCCAGTAGGGATAATGCAGTTCAGTTTTCTATTGCACTTGCCTTAGAGGAGGGAGGATATGAAAAAGATTGCTTAGATTGGATTTGCTTTGGATTTTATATCCATATTCAGGTCTTGAAGTACTGTATAAGTGGATAATTTTTGCAAGGTTTTTATTTTCAACGAATTTCTCGAGTGAACATAAAAACCACAAAAATAAAAGCTGGACGAAAAAATAACCTTTTCCAATAGATTTGGCATTTGCATTGATGTCAATACCGTGAAATTAAATTCTTGCCGCATTTTGCAAATTGATTAAAATCGTGAAAATATCTGTATGCGGAAATTTCCACTATACAGTATATGGATGCAAGGAAGAATGGCACTTTGGATGAAGGGTGTTTCCAAAACTATTATTTTACAAAATAAAATAGCTGATGATTTGGTAGATTATGCTATGATCAAAAATGACTAAGTGGACATATTAACTGCACAATGGCTATGTTGGTCATAGCTGCCATTTAACTCAAAACCCATGTTAATCTTTACCATGTGGTCTCAACCACATTTTTGTTGATAGTTATCCCACAGTCATTGTAAGGGCTTTGTTTTTTTATGGTGGTTGTCAGATTTATCAGGATTGTTAAGCAATGTGCTGATCCGGGGCTGCGTGTATCCATGATCGGACGCTCCTAACATGGCCCGCTATTGAGGTTGGGGCGGAATGGGCACAGTCAGGGGTTTACACCCTAATAAGAGTAAAGTATACTAGCATAGGTTAAAGGTCGTTCAATGGACATTATTTCCAATTGAAAACATAGCATGTTAGTGCATACAGGCACATATGACCATACAAACTCTGCGAAAGGACTTGTGGCATTTTCCTCCCCTGCGGTCCTCCCGTCCCCCACCATCATGTCGGGTCCCTTCTCAAAGTTTCACCCCCCTCCCTCTCTCTCCCAGCCCCCCTCCTTCCCCTCCCCCCACGTCTCCCCCCCCTGAATGTAATCCCATTTGGCCATCCCCTACCAGAGATCAAGACAAATAGTAGCTTGAGGAAGTTCTATCTTGATGGTAATTTGGTTATGACACCAAATGCTAACAGGTTGTATGGGATCATTTAATCTCACATTGTGATGGGAAAAATTTGACGTGGGCGGCCCTTATTGGTGGTTATCTAGTACGCACTGTGTTCGTTTTTTTTCAAACATGTATGCACCGTTTAGTGTGTTGCAACCTGTCAGTGTTTGTTTTATTTTCATTTATTAAAATGATTGGTGCTAATGTTAGCAATCTAACTAGATTAATTAAAAATTGAGTAAATTTAAGCAAAAAAAAAACCAGTCCCCATAAACAACCATTTTATTAGAAAAAGAATATTGGAATTTTCAACATTCGGAACTGCCAATTGAGTGTTGTGGGATGGAATCCCATAAGGGTTTCTTTTAAAATATCAAGTTTGAATTTGTTCGTCAACATTTGCATCAACAGTGAATAAAAATCCATTGTGGTACTTAAGGTGGGATTTGCATGGTACCAGTAGTAAATGGGAGAGCTTGGAGTTATTGTTAGACATGGAAAAAACCTTGACAAATATTGATGAGAAATAAAGAATGCACATGTACATGATGGTATGCAGCAACAAATACAACATATAATATAAATTAGGTTTAATGTAAAGTCCAATGAGCAAAGTAACTTGAAAGACTACCTAACCTCTAATTAAAAAGTATTCATTCTCTCAATTTCTTAATGAAAAACCATCACCAACATAGCTTAATTGTGTATTGACTCATAGACCACTGTACAAGTACTTTCCGGTATCCGTAAACCAACCACATTTTATCTTGTGTCAACAAATTGGAAACTTGAGGTGAAAAATGTTTACAGAGGTGGAAAAATACAAATTTTTAATGCCAAAAATCGTGTTTTTGATATGGTGAGGAGGGACATGGTGAGACTGAGATTGGTCACTAAAAACTGACTTGATGTAAAATAGAAATGCTGTGAGAATGGGACTAATATTTTGGAATCTGTTAATATACAATATGTTTAAGTATAGCTTTGAAAGTAAATATTTAACCAAAAATAAAAATTCATGCATTTAAAGACTTTCATATTTGGGAAAGGCTTAATAAAAAAATATATGAAAATCTACAAAATGTAAAATGGAGTTTTTATTTATTTTCAAAAACCTCCAAAAACACACAGTGTGAAATCTTTGAGCTCAACAGTATCAGAGAGAATGTAAATTTGAGGGAAAAGAATTAAAAATTTAAAATCAATTTTTGCTAGCAACCAAATTCAGTGGTGCCCAATTTTCAAAAGCCCATCTGTACAGATCACATCATGTATGTATTGTATATGTGAATTTTTCTGCAAGCCATAGTGTGGCATTTGGGGGGAAATACCAGTAGTATCAAGATATGCATTGTCATGGACAAAATGCCTAGTGTCATACTGATGACTCATACCGGCTTTTATAATTATGCATTATTTTTTTCCCGTCCACCGCTGAAAGGTTTTGGTGACGCCGCACGTGCGTGGGAGGTTTGTGGGATGGTAGGAAGCGTGATTGTGATTGAGACAAAATTGTGATTCAGAAGATTATCAGTTTTGAAAATTCATCCTGCTTGTTCATGGGGGAACCTAGTCTGTGGACGGGATTCTGCGGACACAGTCTGTGGAGATTTAATTTACCTGCACGCCTATACCTGTTAAAATGACGTGATGTATGAATAATAAAGTGGTGACTATTCATAGCATCTCAAAATTTAGCCAGTGGTAATAAACCCAGTTTTACTGTATAATGAAATAAACTCATCTCTTTTAAAATTGCATTTTCAGATACACACTGAATGAGCATCAAAACTGGATATGGTTTTGATCAATAGTTTCAAGTTAATATCAAGTGAATATTGAAAAGTACAAGATAGTGATAAACTCAAATTGAAAGGAGGATATTTTCTCGTTAAAACCTATGCAGTTCAAAAACATGAAGCATAATAAAAGATACCCGGAAAGTAAAAATGTCTCAAAACATGTATACACATAGCTTAAATGAAATCAGATTTGCTCCTGCAAAGTGCTTGTACAAAAGTTGTCCCATTTGAAAACTTTGGCCCAAATGTGGTCAAAATGCTGTAAAATTAAAAAACCGATGTAGCACATATCTGGTACTCTAAAATAGTGATTAGTTAGTAGTAAGTTAAAAACCAAAATTTTAAATACGGTTTGGCCCCACTAAGGGGGTGACCGGATTAACCTCACATTAACAGCAATACTGCGTGTGAGGATTGAAACATAAAAAAATAAAGCAAACAAAACAAAAAGGCATAGCATCTCAATTTTGGAGACACTCTTTTTGTTTAGGGCCTATTTCTTACATGAGTGCCACTACCCAATTTTCGGCTTTTAAAAACATGTATTTGACCTGACTTTCATGATGAGTACAGGTAAAATAAGGTGTTTTAATAATAATATAATAATAATTTGATTTTAACGCGCGCATACCACGAAAGTGATCAAGGCGTTGTGCTTTTTTTTACGGCGGATGCCATGAAAGGCGCTCATCACATCAGAGAAACCATATACCAGAACAAGATTTATGCCAAGAAGCTCGGATTTTAGAAGCGGAGGAAGGAACCGGAGTACCGGAGGGAATGAAAACCTGCGGGAACGAGTATGGACGAGGAAACAAATTCCACATAAAGCCAACGAGAACGAGCCCCTGCCGGAATCGAACCCCGAGACCTTCATTGGTGAAAGGCGAGGGAAAGAATACTGCACCAACACGTTCCCCCTTTTTGGTAATACTGTAAGTTTGTACAGTAATTTGGGGATGATTGTAAATGCACACCATTACACACATTAAAGGTTAATTGAGTTGCAATGAAATTTTGGAATTAAGCATGTTAGCAAAGGGCTTTCTTTTCTATTTATAAAAAAAGAAAACGAATAAGGCAACTCGAAACCTGTAACTTTAATGTGAATGGAGGGTTAGTTGTAAAGCCAAAGTTGGTAAAAAATTCCTAGTTTAGATGACATTATAAGCGCCCTCACCTCAAGCTGACAATTTTTTATTTGATGAATAAATTTGTGACAGTTGCACTGAGTAAATACGCCACCATGTATCAGTCTGTCTGTCTGTCCGCCCATTTTCTTAAGGTCAGGGGTCGTCAGCTAACAAAACTTGTGGGGGGGTGCAGCTTGGGCAGGTCAGATCAAGTTCAATTGGTTAGTGGATACGCACCCCACAGAGCTGGGTAATTGTGAAAAATGGGTTTCAAACAAGTAGTGCTCTTAAAAAGCCTGCCGGCATAGTCAAACCCAGGGACGGACCTGTAAAAAACGAAACGTTGTACGGAAAATTCATACAAACATAACACTATTCTGAAAATTCATGTAAATATTACTGCCATTTTCCTCAAAAAATCGTATAAAACAAGGGTGTGTAAAAAGGGTATTCAATTCTGAGGAATTTTCTCTATGAAATTTTTTAGGAACTACTGTGCAGTGTAAGCCACAATTACACGGTTCCACTCAGCTTATACCCATTACACTGCATATAAAAATGTTAATAATAATATTATAACAAAGTTAATTTTGTAACCCCTGTGTAACCTTAAAAATTTTCAAAAATCTTTAAATTTAAAAAGATTGAATCAAGAAACCACTCAAATTGTTAGAAGAAAAAAAATGGAAAATGGTGAAGACATATGGAAGGAATTGCACAACAACGTGCCTTTAAAACCACAACATGTTGAATCCCTTGCAGTTCCATAGAATTCTTTTCAGTAAACAGGAATTTGTTCCTTCAAATCTTGAGAAAACTGAGACAGATGTTTGCATTTTTTATGCCTGAATTCCATATTTGTACTCTTAAGGGTGCTTAATTCTTAATTTCACTTGAATTGGGTGGGTCATTTTAATAAATTAATGACCATTTTTTGTGTAGCGCACATGGCCATAGGGCCACACTGTGTACAAAAGCTTAGTATGATTTAGTTTGGGTAGCAAACAGCCTTTGTGTTTGTCTTTTGTAAATGCATTTCCTTCAAAAATAAAAGGGAATCTGACAGATGAATTGTGGATGTATGGAAGTTAATACACACAATCTTAAGATTGACAGAGTGACTGAGAGGGCAAGGTTGGAAGATCTCATTTGTAAACCTTTTATAAGACACATTGCTTGCCAGAAAAGAAAGTTTTTAGAAATTTCAATGAGCAAAACCACAGAAGAGTGGTTAGATTTTTAAAATCTTTCTGTGAGAATCGATTTCATGCCACCCAATGTTCTTATTAGTGGGTCCCAATTTAGGCCAAGGAGTATTTTAATTAAGATTGGTTGGTATTGTATCAGTTCAAGCCTGTACATCAAAGAAAACAGTGGACAAATAATTTCTGATATCTTAATAATATAGTTGTGGTGAGGAGGTTGGCTGGCTTGAAGAGTCAATTTAATTTGCTGTCACTTATCTATTTGACTAGAAATTCAATTTGGCAGTTTCAAGGACGGTTAGAAAAGGTTCGGAAGTCCGTACACACATTTACCTCCTACCTTGTGAAATGTTCACTTATTATTATGTAATAATAATAATAATAAATTACCAAAACTTATAAAGCGCGCCTACTTGCCAAAGGATTTACAGGCGCAAAAGAAGGAAGGAAGAAAAAAGGAAAGCTAGATTGTGCGAAAAGGTGTGTTTTAAGAAGCTTTTTGAAAGACATGCTGGAATTAGTCACTTGATGGCAGGGGGCAAGGAGTTTCCAGGGAAGAGGGCCTAATGATGGAAAAACGCCCCGGTCTCCAAAATCCTACTCCTATGTAAGGCATGTAAGAATACCCACAAATTAAAATATCCTATTTCTGGCTTTAAAAAAGGTTTCCTGTAAGGCATGTGCATCTTCATATTCAAAGAAAAATGTAAATAGTAATTGAGTTAATTCACACCTTTCGAAAAATTTTGTCTCATTTTAAAAACTTGAAATGGCCAAGAGAAAAAAATATTTCAACAATATAATTTCGATAAAGGTGACATAAAGCAAACCTTTAATGTTCTGCAAGCTAATATTTACACCATTTGATGCACTTGCATCTGTATTGATCACCGTACCTTTGATTTTATGTGTATTTGAATAATATTTCTAGTGATCAGGAGATTTTTTGGGGAAAAAACCTACATTTGTGTACATTTCAGTTTTGGGACATCTACATGAAGCAGTTCTGTTTTTTAGCTGAAGTAAGCAAATGACCAAATTGAACAATTTTCTGTGTTAATGAATGGAGATTCATATATTTATATGTGCAATATCAATGTCAAAGGACAAGTTTGTGTAATATATTTTTAAGATACTGGGGAGATTTCTAAAGTGAATAAGATATGTGATGGTTTTTAATAAAAAGGTACGAGTACCACATGTAAGCGAAATTAACATAAGAAATTTAATAGCAAAAGTGTCTGTTAGTCTAATGAAAGGTTGTTTGCTTTATGTTTGCTTGTTTACTGAGTGTATTTACACGCTACTCAAGTGACAATTTGTATGATGGAAATTTGAAATTTTCATGTCAAAAGTAAGGGTAATACTTAAATATTGTCTGCACCCTATTTTAAATGGCCCTATTTTTGCACTTGAAGCTAAAGATTATATTAATGTAGGAAAAAAGTTGTAATGTCAACTAGAGATTTTCAAATTCCTCTTTCTTACCACCAACTCTGAGAAATTGTTACATTTTTACACGGATTTGATGTGAAAATATAACAAAAATCTTCCCCTTTTTTGCGATTTTATATAATTATTTGGTGGAGGCCTAACAAAGAAAAAAACTATTAGCGAAGTATAGCTTTATGTGTTTAAACATACCTCAAAGCGGCAGAGTATATAAATATTTTTAGTCAAAATTTGTGAAGTATTGCAGGTAATGTAATCCACCAAAGCTTTTAAGATGTGGTAATGTATGTGTGTATGGGAAGGGTTATGTTGTTTAGTAAATGAGTTTGATTTTCAAAGTGTAAAGGAGAAAAAGAGTGAAAATTGTGAATAGTGAGATTGCATATGCTGCCTATTATCATATCAATTTTGAACTTTTTCAAAATTAGAAAAAAAGACAGTTGCACTCGTCAAACTCAACTCTTTACCATACTCATCTCTTTATCATGCTCAACTCGCTACCATATCCAATTTGTTCCATTACAGATTCTGTATGTCAGATTCTAAATATTTGATATTAGTTATATACATGTGTGTAAATACAAAAATGCATTGATAGAAGTATTTATTGGAAGTAGAATGCATGACTGTAGTGAATACAGAGCAAACTATTATTAAAAGATATAGATTACATGTAGAACTTCTTAGCCAAAGTAGCTATATTATGTAGCCCATTCTGTGTGTGTAAATATGTGCTATGTAGAAAGGTAATACATGATGTTCAACATATATATTAGCAAAGAGCCATGTGAAAATTCTTTACATGTAGTGTTTTTTGTTCAGATCTTTTCAGTTCATGTACTCAAATTTCTAAGCATCATTTATTGAACATGGAAAGATACTGTCTAGTTGATGAAAATATAAGGTTGTTTACTTACAGAGTTCAAGATTAGAGGAAGATTTGTACATGTTTTGATCACTTAATTTGGAATATCCAAGAATTGAACAGTATGACAATAGCCATGTATCCGTTTCTCTTTTCTACTTCAGTAAGAAAGATACAAAACCTACTTCTGTGCTTGTATCTAAAAATATAATATGCAGGTCAGATTTCCCAGTGACATTTTCTATTGCATATTCTTATATACCTCAGTTTCCATGGTAACTTACTTGACTTAATGCCAAATCTGTTTATTTTACGTGTTGCTTGTAACAGGGTACATAGCGGGGTACATAGGTTGAAGTTGTTTTCTGTACATTCGTGCAAATGAAAGAGGGTGTATTTTTTGTGATTTGATGTTTTTGTTGTTGTATGATGTATATCGGCCAATCACGGTGACACTTGTTGCTGAATTCAATGTAGAGGACAAAATGTAAATGAGTTGACACACCCATCATGCTGTAGTCTGTTCACTTCAACCGGACTCCAACCTATGATAATCAAATTCAGAATTAATATGGTACAAAGGTCAGAATGCTTTTTCATGACGAACACAACAAGAAAGCTATAGTTTATTTGTGTCAAGGTACAATATTAATTTTGGTGGCATGAATAAGAAACATTGGTGAAGGAGCGATGAGGTTGTTTTCTAACTCTGAATGCTCTTTAGTTACATTGTACATTTTGTGTGGGCTGTGCTAACATTGTGTGTTTGCACGCGACTGAGATGCACGTGCATTGAATGAAATGGAAGTCATGTGTCATGTCCCTGTCAAGGTAGCTTAGTAGTTTCAAGAACTGGAAAACACTTGATGAGGGAGGGGTTTGGGTACCCTTGACCATCAGAGTTTTGTAATCCAGGAACCAGTCCTTATTTATCCAACTCGCACCCAGGAAGGTATGATGACCTTTCAGTAGTGCAGGGAAAAAAATTTTGTTGGAAAATCTCAAGAAAGTGCATTTTTTTAAAAATTGTAAAATGAGATTGAACAATAATAACATTATGTTAATTCTGCATAGAGAATTATGTTCCTGATCAGGACATTGTACCAAATGCAGATTACCAAATGGGCTATTCTATTTGAAATGCACGCACCCCTTGTTATAAATATCAGAATGAACCAGATGAATTGTAGGCTTGAAGACATTCCAAATCTGGAACATTTTGCATGCCCCACACAGATATTCCAGCTAAACCTGTAATGTAACTTCTTGCAACATAATTTTTCAATGAGAGCAATTAGTTGATAGAATGAGGATTTCAAATAAAATAGCACAATTTATGATCTATTTTATGCTGTAGTTTGATGCATATGTAAAAGTAGTTCCAAGAGTAATTTGAAACATTTTGTTTTATACATTAAATAGTAAAGTTACTTTTAGCTACATGTACACTGAATCAGCAACAAAAGGAAAGTTGAGGTCATGATATACATCATTAAAATGTGCATTTTTGTTCCTGTTCTTGTATAATGTCTGATTTGCATGTACCCTTAATAAGGCTTCATGAGTTAAAGGAAGACTCAGAGATGTCAATATATATTTTTTGTGCATATTAGTTAAAAAATAGTTAATTAAAATTAAAGATAGTAACCTACAGGAATCACACCGCTAAATAACTCCCCATAGACTTGTGTACAAAATGACCTCTCACCAAATGTCGATTTCTCGGCTATAAAGCGACTGGTTATTTCGAAACTGGATTTTTTTTTGGAAGATTAGTCCTCTTCAAAAAAAAATGAAAAAGTCATAATTATGATGAAGGCTGATTTTTTGAGCTACAGAGCATCGAAAGATTTGCATGTTTTCAAAACGTCCACGCTTAGTTGAATGTTACTAGAAATTAAAATTGCACACTCAGTGCTCGATTTACAAAATAAATTTTGCATGCACCAGTGCATGTGAAACAAAAATTTTACATGCACAAAATCAATGTTGCATGCACACATATTAACAAAAAAAATTGACTCAGCAGGACAACTGAATTGTACTGTTATATGTCATTCATACAATATCAAAATATCAACTAGAACACATTCTATTTGGTATTACTTTGTGTTCCAGGAGCTAAAATTGACTAACTTTGGTTCTGTCCTACATACACAGTGTGCATGTAGGTTTTCGGAGCTACATGCACAGAAGAAAATCTACATAGATCTGTGCATGTGTGCACCCAAGTAAATCAAGCACTGTGCACTTTCCCCAAACCCTCGGAAATTATACAAAAATGGCACAGACAAAATCTTTACCACCCAAATGGTTTGTTACTAGTCCACACATTATGATTAATTTCACATTTCATTTAAAGACACAACTTATCAACATTTTGTGACTCTTCATTTAGGCAAAGGGCCATATTTCGGATGCCAACACTGTCTCGGCACTGACGTCGTCTGCTACACCTAGTTTATTTAGTGGTGTGATTCCTACACTGCTTAATTCCAAAGCTTAAGATTAATCAGATTTTTTGTTTTGATGTAGTAAACCTTAATGTGTAGAAAAGCAGTATACCATAGGATACTGGGTATAATATTACAGAGTTGTGATTTTCTATATGAAGGACATCGATTTGAGCTTAGCTATTTCACATAGTGATTAATATGTGAGCAAGCATTTTGTATATGCAAAAACAAAAAACAAACATGATTTGTTTATTGAGGGCGGCATCCTCAAGAAATCTCTGAGCCAGCCTTTAGACTACAGTGGTGTTAGAAGTTGGGTGCTTGAAACAGGAAAGGAGATGTCATTTTGATTTGAGTAAATTAGGACCTTGGATTTCAGGTTTATGTGGATGCAGATGTATATTTAGAGAATAAAAGATATGATTGGTGTTTTGCCTATCTAATATCGTGTCATATTGGATGGGCAGTCCAATATTTTGTGTAGTGGATGCCGGCGCAACTACGATTAAAAATATTGGGAATGGCCATCCAATATGCTGACACAAATATAGATAGGCAAAACAACAAAATCATATCTTTATTCTCATTCTTATTTAGTTTTGGTTGTTTTAATCACCAAAATATTTTTATTTTAATATAGTAGTTAAAAAGGCAAAAATATTCCCCCGCTGTCAAAAATGCAACCACCCGTACTAGCTGCGTGCATGCACTGGTAACCTTATACACACGCACGTAAACACTTGCGCAGGCGCGTAAACACTTGCGAGACGACGCACTGTCTAATATCGTCTTCATATAGATAGGCAACAACCAATGATATTGCGTTTGCTTACTAAACCCCGCCTACTGAATAAGAATGCGTAACTTACACATCTTCAAAGGTTTTATTCAAATGCATGTAAAGTTAGGCATCATGCAACTTTCACATCTGCATCCGTATAAACCTGAAATCTAAAGGTTGTATTTATTTGAGAAACAAAAAAGCTCAATTTAAAAAAAATATGTTATGCGCTCCTATTTCAAGAATCTATATTAAAAACTTTAAAGATTGTTGATTTTACAGGAGATAAAAGAAAGCACCACAAACTGTAAAAATATTTGTTCACATCTACACATTTGTTTTGACATAAAGAAATGCATTGTACAATTTTATTTTTATCAAAGTTTTTTTTAATTTTAAGATTATCACTATTTATACCATCAGCTTCTACTATTGTGAGATAGATAGTAGGTAAAATACATTGTTCATATACATTTCTTCTTTACGTTTCCTAAGTCCGTACAAAAATTGATTTTCCAAATTTACCCATATCAGTATGTGAGTACTTAGAGGACAAAGCAAAAGAATGCAGTAGATAGAAATCCCGGTTTTCATAAGTGTGGGGAGAAAAGTTGCGATTTTATTGAGATAATTGGTGTTAGGACCATCATTTGATGGTTTCTTCCGATAGGAAAAAAGGAGGCCTTCCAAAGAAAGTAATTACATTACGTGGGACCTCTTTTGTCATTTGGTGTGTTTTCCATTCTTCTGGTGGCTAAAATGGACACCGCAAATTCAAACAAATAAAAAGTCAACCATTAACATTGACTTGACATTTTGAGATCAGATAAAAATAAAAATACACTCTTTTATGTCCAGACCCAATGTAAATAAAAGACCCCAAGTTTTCCGCGTTGCGGAAATTCCGCGAAATTCGCGGAATTTGAGGTTAAACGCGGAAAATGCAATTTTGAGATGAAGAGAGAAAAACATGTCAAAAAAGTAAAATTACTTCACTTTCCCTTAGTTAAAATACTAAGATAAACATTGGATCATAATTATACAAACATGAGCAATGTTTTACCATGCCATGACCCCTATCAATCTCCAAATCCCGCCTGGTTTAGAATTCTGATAGACCATCGGAAAGTATATCAAAGACGATTGCTAAAAACAAGCTATGCACGCCGATCGTCTTTGACCGTACATTGCGATCACGATGACCCGACTCCATTTTGCTTCGGAAAATGACGCAATGCTGCAAGAATGTGCTTTGCGCAGTCGCACGCTAAAATAGATCGTCGGTATTTTCCAAGAACTAAACCATGTGTCGGTGAACCTGATGAAACTGACTCTCTGGATCGTGTTTACTCTGGTGTCAAGGCCGATTTTGTAATTAACAATTGAAATTATGCCTTTTAATTAAAAAAAACAGGTGCCGCGGCGTAAGTCGCACCAGTAAAAGCTTTGTACGTAAGCATGATTTATGAAATGCATATTTAGCCGGGTCATCGATCGCGATTTTGCAAGGTTACTGTAGCTTTGTGTAGGAGTTAGAAGGTCGCAATACAACTTCAAGGCAATAGCGAAAATGCGGAAAATTGCCATTTTCGGGAAATTTACAAAGCGGAAAAAAGCGGAATTTGCCATTTTTAAAGCGGGAAAATTGGGGCTTTACTGTAAAATAAGCAAAAGGAAGGATCTGTGGGCAAAGTTAATGTGGTTGAAATCGAATTGTCCTTGGTATATTTCTGGAAGCTGGACAACATAAACTGTCAGGTTTGTCCAAGAGGAGATACAGTGTTCTTCCCCCAATGCAATTCTTTTAACTCATCCCAATCTTGTGATTTAAAGACACTATCAGTGATTCACCTGAAAGAGTCAAAATATTTGCAGAAATAGCTAACCGTTGAAGGATAAGTCTGCATAGGGGGGGTCTGGGTTACTTGTTCTTCCAACTGAAGAATTGCCCGAAAAGGATGAAAATGGCAGTGTTCAAAGATACGAATCTCCATTCATTACGTGTTGTAGTAAGTGTCTGTTACGGACAGTAATGACTAAAATATCCGATTTTGTCCTTTATTAGGTTGCTTACTGGTCTTACTCATTTGCAGGAAATGTTGGGGTAGCTGTACTGTTACAAACATGCAAAATCGGATTTTGATGATTTTTTCGATTTTTTTTTTTTTTTTTTTTTTTTTTTTTTTTTAAAGTACTTTTTGACACTATAAATTCAGTGACAACCAGTGCAAAAATTGTATTGGAAGAAATGCATTGTGGGAAGAACACTATACCTCGAGCTCCTCCTGTTTTTGGGTCCAATGATCCTTCATTTTTGCTTACGACATAACAACCACAGCATTATAGTAAGTAAAATGAAGTGGTTTCATACTCATTCGGTAGAACGTCTGCCGATGCCAGTCTTTCGACACATCCTTTGCAAACGGCGGATAGTAAAAACAAATGCAAATGTGTTTTGTGAAAAAGCAGTCAAAAGGCTAGTGCCATTGACTGTCTGCCGATGAAGTATGAACCCTCCATAAGGCATAACACACTTCAGGGACACGTCTGTATGTTGTAAAATGTATTTGAGTGCAACAGTTAATTGATTTGGGGAACATTGTTGGGGCTATTGTTTTCATATATTTTTATATTTTTTTTCTATGTCAGCCAAAGATATGGTGCCTATAAAACAAGCTTGTATGCTTACTGTCAATAATAAATGTTGAAAAGAAATGAACAAAAGGTACCAGTTTATTTGGCCTTTTCTTTGTTTATGTAATATTGTATGCTGGTAAAATATGCTGCTCTTTACATGAAGTGCAAAAGGGGGTCCATGTGGACCCAGGATTTTGTTTTTTCACACGCCATGTTTCATCGTTTAAATTATTTTTGCCCAGATTTTATGTCATTGCCAAATATCACTTGTGGCAATATTTTGTGTGAAAAACAACCCAATTGACCCATGGCATTTATACTCTAGCATAAAAAAGTATTTTTTGATGTATATTCAAATTTGTGTTGCCCCTTAAAAATCATAAACTGAAATAAATTTTTAAAATTTTTATTTCAGCAATGTTGCATTTATGATTCCGACTATATGAGCCAAATTTTATGGAAAAGGTCCTGCCTGAAAAGTTTAATTTCTCATTTTTGGGTGGGAGAATTTGCTGCGCATTGTAAAAATCAATTTTTGGACCACCATTTTTAATATGTATGATAGATTTTCATTTTTTTTGCAGTTATGTGGTCCGTGTTGATGTACCCCATCAATGGCCAGAGTTTGAGTAAAAAATCCAACGTCAAAGTGTTTTTTTCAGAACCCCCCTTATGCAACCAATGGGAGTGCAGAAGCCCGTAATACACTTAAAGCCACTATCAGTCATTTTTTTCAAAATTCAAAATGCCCATTTTGTCTCTAAATTGCTATGTTAGGTCATATCAACAACAACTTATATTAATAATTACAGTCCTTTGTGAAAACAAACACTAAAGCATTTTAAAGGGTCTTGAAGATCCATTTCCAACTCTGTTTCGAACCTACAAAAGAGTCGGATCCCGACTTTAATTAGTAAACAGTACATAAAATGTCCCTGCTTGACAATACAATGTGTTTATGCTTAGCCACTTCCAGGGGTCATTAATACAACAATATCCAATACAGCAGTGCAAAAAATGAACTTCGATGAAAAATAGGGGCACGATTTGTTTACATTTTGAAAAAAATCGCTGATAGTGGCTTTAAAATCTATTTGCACACCCACACCACACACACACACTTTTTTTTTTAATTTTATTGTGTAAAAATGCAAAATCTTAACAATTGAGTGTATTTTCAGTTTGATAAATCCAATTTTCTTGAACCAAATTTGATTGAAGCTCAGTAATGCCAAAATTGTCTATTAATAAACTAATGGTCATTAATTTTTATGGTTAAAAAAATTAAACATTTTGGGCATGATGGGTACTAATCATTTTGGGACAGCTTATATTTGTCTAGCAAACCAATTGCTGGGATTGACAAAAGACAACAATTATACTTCAAGCCTCCATTTTGAGATTGTCACACCACACAATTCTCAAGGAGCTTGGACATTGGTGGAAATTGCAGGTGATGGGGAATTACACCTTGGACTTCTGGGGGGCACTCTTCAAAAAAGGTTTTTGCTGTTATTGCTTTAAGTATGGTCTGGCCTCTTTGACTGTATAGCTTAATTTTTGTGGGCTGTCAGCATAGCTGGCAGGACCTCTTTGCAATTCATTGTGCATGTGTATGTGTGGGTGTGTGGTGTGTGTGGTGTGTGTCACTAAGTGTTAAGTTTTTTATGCAGCGGCCCACAGCTTATATTCTTTGAACACAAAATTCTAGTTCTTTAATTTAAGTTTAAGTTTAAAATATCCCTAGCTTCAGAGGGAGCTGTGCAACCATAAGCTCAGGGAGAACAAACAGGCTGGACTGGGTGGAGCATTGGGAGTCCTGCTTTATGTAGAGAAGTGTTTCATATTGGTGCTACTCTTAGCTTACTTAAAACATGGAGCAAATGTGCGTGCTACAAAAATTGCTTTGCGTACAGTGTCTCGGTCAGTATTTTCGTCAGCATTTTGGGTAGCAATTTTGAGGTCAGGACCGATCGATCGAATCTACTTCAAACCACTTGAGCCAGGTTTCCGGACAATAGGCTCCCATTACCACTCAAGACGTTCTCTGTATAGGTTACCAGTGAGTTTCCTCTCCAATTATTAATTAAAGAATGCTTTTTATTTTGCATAAAAAAATTATACGCGGGATGTGCGTTGCTGCGTAATGTGCATATTAAATATGGGCAATCAATGCTTCAGAATGCGGAAGGAATTTTAGCTGGTTTTGGGATTTGGAATGATGCCAAAATGTGACGTATGACCCAAACTCCTTTCTGAGGATAGAAATTCTCTAAATGTGCGCTTGATTGATTGTAGAACACCTACTGAGAATGTTAAAAGTGATGAAAGGTCTTGGAAAGGACAGAAAGTTCTTGTTCACTTCAGTAAATTAACTGTGGAAACTTACATCATACATGCTACTACTAAGGTTACAGAACATTTACAGGCCTACCGCAAGGATCAGTAGAGGGGGATTTTTTTCAGAACGGGAGTATTTGTGGATAGCTACACCAGGAGCTACATGTACATGGGAAAGATATGAATGTGACAACCGACAACTGCCACCTTTTGATGTGATAGGGTACGTATCGCCCACATGTTGTGTAAATTTCTGTCGAAATTACTTTCTTTTGATAGAAAGTTCATAGCCTGTCGTTTGTTTGATAAATATCTCTAAACTGAGAGAAGAATGTATTGAATATACCTATATTAGCAGTGGCGGTGCCAGACCTCTTTTTCTGGGGGGGGGGGGCATCGGGGAAAAGTGAAATTTTGTGGGGGGCAAAAGTGAAATTCTGTGGGGCAAAGTATCAATATTTGGAGATTTTAAACCAATTTTGGCCCCAAATTGCTGATTTATCCCCCCCAAAATTTGGTGATTTTGGCCCCAAATCGTCAAATTTGGCCAAAAATCCCTATTTTTTCTTTTGGCCGGGGGGGGGGGGGGGGGGGGGGGGGGGGGGGGGGGGGGGGGGGGGGTGGGGGGGGGGGGTTGGGGTGAGGGGGGGGGGGTTGGGGGGGGTGGGGGTGGGGTTTGGGGGTGTTGTGTTTGTGTAGTTGGGGGGGGGGGGTTGTTTGTTTTTTTGTTTGGGTTTGGTGTTGTGGTGGTGGTGGTTGCTATTTTCATCTTAAGGCCCTAAAATCTAAGGCACACTTAATTTTTAGTCTGGCATCCATATATGGGTTTATACAGAGAATTCATATACATTAGACACCCAATCGATTTCTTACTGTTAATTGGCTATGGCGGAGATACTTAGAAGTAAAACAAATTTGGATTGCTTATGTTTTAAATATAAACCAGTGGGCTGGGAATTTTGTATTGGAGCAAATACTAAATTTGAAATTTCACAATTTTATTACCAAAGAAACTCTTAGAATGAAGTGTGTTAATGTGCTTTAAGATAAGCATTACATCAGTGTAAAAATCAGGGCTTTCAATTTTTAGGACATCTTAAGTGAATTAATGCAAATATTCAATATATTTTAAAATTAGAGTTAAAGTGTGATTTTGTAAGCACATTATAACACTGTGTAAATTAATACTGTTTGACCAAAATGTAGCACCTTTTTATAAATAACATCCCAACCAAACATCTTTAGCCCTGAGATTTCACAGAGTAAATGAAAAAAATGTAGCTTTCTTCAGATACCAATATTTTGGCCGTTTGTGGTAAAATCTGATGTCCTGGGGGCAAGGCTGTTGGCATTGGGCCATGCATCTTAAAGATTGGGATCCCCATTTTTTTATTTCTAAAAATTATTCAATATTTGTAGCTCTGGTAGACGTTCAGGAGTATTCCACAGATGTGTGGAGATTTCAGATGCAGTTGTCACAATCTCATATGAAATCCGTACTCTTTGGTATTGATAGAGGACTATTGAAATTTAAAATATATGTCGGCTATTGAGCTATTGAGCAGTAGTAGACAAGATCAGTGTCCCTCTAAATTTTTTAATAATGCCGGAAATAATTAAATTTGCAATCTTGAAACAATGTTTTCTTTCAAATTACTCTGTACAAAAACACCTGCCATAAGATTTGATCTTTTTGAATTACAAGTGATTATCCAAAGCAGAGTGTAATTTGTCAAGATTCGGCACTTGTAAGTGATTTCAGACAAGCAAGAAGTGTTGCAGGAACACTTCTCTTTGTGTTGCTAGGGAGCTCAAGCGTGCCGGTTTAAAAACAGTTGCCTTGTAGTCAGCATATGCACTGACTATTATTGAAAAGCCCGCTTTTGTATGCTCTCTGCGAAACCATTGATTTGCTGGTAGGCACACTTATCAGGAACAGGTGGTGTGTCTATGATAATAATTGGTAGAAAAGAGTAAAAGATGAAAAAATTGTCTGAAATGGACTTTGTTGGTTTAACTGAAGGCAGTAACAAAGTAGTAACGGAAGTAAAACTATTATGGTAACCTAATATGACCGTCAAATCAAAATAAAATGTGTGAGGATGACTCTTGATTTAAAAAAAAGGAAAACGAAAATTCAGCATTTGTTTTTTCATTTTTCATGTCATAATCTGTTGAGCCGCTATGTCACCTCATTAAGGGTTTTGAACCTGTTGAGTTTTTGTAAGAATATGGCCCTTTGCTGGATACAACTCCAACATAGTTGTGTGCGAGGAAAGGGGCTGTAAATATATATTTGGCTTTCATCACCTGCTCCATGAACTTCCTATGAACAATTCTGATCTTTCATCTTGCCCTTACATACCTGCCGTTCATCTGTTGACATCAGACTACCATTAAAACACTGGTCATAAGTTTTGAGTTGTTTAAATTCAAGCTTTGCTTTTCATCAATAGTTTTACTGGTTCTACCACAAAGAGTGCTATAACTTATGAACAAGATCAACAAGTACTGCATGGTAGCCCTACCGAAGTCCGAATTTACGTAAGTCCGAAAAGATTATACCATGGATTATCACTTACCGATTTGTTTAGGTGCTTGTAAAACGTACGTGCAAATTAATAAGTGATTTTAATATTTAGACAAATATATGACGCTTTTTAATACACTAAATAAATTGTCAAATTCAATAAAATGTTATTTTTGCAATAAAGTGTTATTTGTCCGTAAAGAGGAAACAAACCGACAAAAAACAAAACAAATTTAGAAAGTTTAGAAGTTTAAAAGGCCATGATAAAGTTCAAATATTACTTTTGTAAAGGCCAAAGCAAAACAAAATAACACAAGCATTGGTTTTGGGGAAAAGTTGGATGTTGACATTTTTTAACAATCTCGCAATTGTTTTAAAATTTAAAAATGTTTTTTTTTTTTTTTTTAATTATTTACAAAACTTATCACTCAGCAATTGCCTGTTCAAAATCGATAGTATATCCTTCTGTCTTTGTTGTCAACAATTGATTAAGTAGCAGAGTACGCCTTCGGACTTAAACAAATTCGGACTTCGGTAGGAAGGCGTACTGCATGCCAAATAATTTGAAATCAATGTAATCCCCTTCAAATCAATTGCTTGTATTTAGTAATATGAATGAGGTGACCGAAAGGCTTGAATTAGGAGTTGTTTGGGGACCAATTATAGCCACTTATTTCATCAATTTGTAATTGAAGTGCATTTTGTGACTTTGTTTTTGTGACAGTCCCACATGCACGCACACACACACACACACACACACATTTGTTCATACATGATATTGATGCAGCCTTTCTTTGGGTGCTTTTGCTGCAATTCAACCTTACTACTCAACATCAGGGATTTCAGCTGAATTTTGATGTGATGATCTTATCAACCCTGGCGACTTGGAGATGGACAGGGCTGTACACTGATTTATGGGGGGGGGGGTTGCAGGACTTCAAAAAAGTGGAACTTTTTAAACAGCGTTTTCTCTGTGTAGCTGGAACACTTAGCTGGACAGACAAACAAACAAAAATAAATACACAATTTCTTATTTGTAAGTAGTGTACATTGTGCAGCATCTTTGTAGTTTCAAACTTGAACCAATTTCCCTGCATATTCCAATATATACACAAATTGCCCTGCATATTCCAATATGTACATCTAAAAATAGAGAGTAAGTTCTGATTGACCTTTACCATGCACCTGTCGTGTGTGGCCAGACTGACCAACAATAGCCCACGCTTCATCTCTTTTTATCCATATCTACCATGAAGAAAAGACCCAGAGGGGAGAATTTACTTCTAAATTAACAATTTTGTTAATGAATGTGGCAAACTGGCTGGATGTTCATTTATAATTAGGGGAAAGAAGTTGTTGATTTTAGTTAATTGGGTGTATTGGTGTTTTTTTGCATATAAATTGGAATAAACAATGAAGGGTGACCCTGTATAGTGATCAATTGTTTTTTCCATGCCTCATTAAATATTTTAAATATAATTTAATTCAAATAATTCAATCAGGATTTAAAATGCATAAAATAACAAAACCCTTCTCATAATCAGTAATTAGGTAATTATAAAAACAAAAAACTCTAGAAGTAATATGCCAAAATTTACAAAAACTGGGACACTGTTGACGCTATTGTTATTGATTTCATAAAATCAACGGACTGTAAAGTTCCCCAAAGTCATTGTGCTGGAATAAAACACAAGGGCAGTTAACACAAAGGGAAATAGCCTTCATTTTTCACTAACATCGCCTTTGTGACACTCCTCTGCTGGTTCCCCATTTCTTCTTCAAGCTTACTGCTCCGATGCAAGGTTCCTGGTGACACAAGGTTCTCGAAGTGCAATTACAGAGATTTGCTGGTCCATGCAGTTGTTAAAAAGTGTATCGGAATTCGAGGAAGGTTGGTACAGTTAGGAAGTGTTCGTCGCTGTGTGTGGAGTATGCTCTGTTTATATACTGGTGTCTCCATTTAACGGAGTATTTTCTGGAAGACATGCTTGGAATTTCTTACGGGACTATATTTAACACTACAGCAGAAGCAAGGCCCCAAAGAAATTTTCTACAACTACATGGAGATACACTTTGATGCTGTAAGTATAGCATGCTAGTATTGAACTCTAGATATCCAGAGTCTGTTGTTATGTTTCTGGACCCAGCTGCAGGGGTTCCTCTTAACACAAAGGATGCAGGCAGATAGGGGTACAGGTGCGCACTTATATGCATGGCAAGTGGGGAAAATTTCAAAGGCAATACTTTTAAAAAGACCAATGGCAGTTGATTTTTAATTTTAACGTAATACAGCTGCATTTGATATTTTTTAGCACAGAATTCTGATGTTGTGTGGTTTAGTGCAATTTTTATTTTGACAATCTTTAGTTTTACAGGAATATTGGTGTGTAATTTCATAGTTGTGTATTTCTTAAAATTTGGCAATATATTTGAGGGAGGGGACGGAAAGGTGTATTTGTAGTAATTTATATCCCAAAGTCTCAACTAATCTGGACTGGAAAGTTTAAATGAAAATTGGTATCAACTTTCTATACAATTACATGTGTGTGGGAAAAAACCCATGTGACTAATATACCAAAATACAATATAGGTGTGTGTTTATTTTGAGAGGTGGCCTATTGTATTATACCTAGCTACAGTGCAATAGTAGTGCTTTCATCAAGTCCATTTAAAGTTGATTTTGTGATTTTAACACTCCTTGTTTATGGTTTTTTAAATAACCTTGGAACAAGCGAGTCCTTTAAAAAGGACAATCTTCTGCATTGTAGTGACATTTTGAAATGAAAATACAAATTGAGTTTTGTAACACTATATTGTAATGAAGACTATGCAAGGCATCAATCATAAGATCAACTTTAGTGAAAAACAAAAGACCATTCGGTTTCATGTTACTTTTCGATACATCTGGTATTAGTTTCTGCGTAGATAGATAGAAATCGCATTGAATGGAACACCAAGCTTCACGGGTACCACTACAGATCAAGATTAAAGGGACCAATTATTATCCAGCTGCAAAGGCCCCAACTCGCTATGTGTAGTAAGATCTGTCATACATATGCTTGTACAACAAGTTGTTGCTCTGTTTACCACACAGAAATATTAGTCTGCTTAATGAAATAGTTCTATGCTATCAGTAGTTGATTAAAATATACATACAAACCGATGTTGTAATTCTGTACAACAATTATTAGTATAGCTTGGAAGTATTATTTGGATATAAATTGGCTATAGAAAGAAGTTCATTTCTACAGTTAATTGTCAAGCAAAATTGTGCAATCTCACCCAACCCACTAAGAAAAAATGTTACATAGCTAACTTTAGGTTAGGACTAGTCTCAGATAGTGCAAGCAGGCGAGAGGAATGTCACTATCAATCTAGTGGTGCAAGTGGGTATGTATATCAACTGACCCATGGCCACTTGCATGGAAATATGCAGACTCTTGAAACTCAAACAGCCAGTATCACAGTAACAGCTGTGAGAAGTGTAGTAAACAAAGGATGGGCTGTATACACACAATAAGAACTGGTACACACTGCATGAGTGTTTGGTCAATTCAGGATAATTTCTGCCTGGCAGAAGAAAAAAAGTCTTGAAGTTGGTATTTGTGTTATGAGCATGTAGCTTATGATTATTATGTGAGATGTAGATGTTGAAGTTTATTTAAAAACCAAGTTGTTTAGTGTAGTTTGTGGGTCGCTAATACTGTGTGTACCTAATTATTTTGTAATTGAAATACAGACCTTGATACAATTGTACAGTATGCTTGTAAACTTTGGATCAATGCATTATATTATTCAAGGCTGGCAGATGAATGATTGTACAGTAGTAGCATAGGGAAAATAAAATAAGTCAGAATATAAAAGTTGACTGTTTTTAAACTGTTAACATATTGCACCTAATTTCATGCAGGCACCAAATTAAACACACACACCCAACCATACACACACACACACACACCCACAAACACACAGACGCACACAACACCAGCACACACGAACACGTGTATACACGTGTGCAATTCGCAGGTTAGAGTGACACGCATGCACATGTACACAATGCATGCATCGCACACAATCCTCTAACCTGGGGACATGCACACAACACACACACACACCTCATCACCATGGCTATTGTATTTGTGCAGTGTGTTATGTATGTATGCATTATGTTTGCATGTGAGATGCATTGAATGTCACACAAGAGTACTTTCTGGGCAGTCAAAGATGGATATGGCCAGGGGTTCCTAATTCGTACAGAGAGAGACATTATAAATGGGTGGGATTTCACATAAATATTATGTATGCAGAGTGGAGTGAATGGTGGCATGAGGGCTGGGGTCTGCCGTAAAGTGACGGAGATTTTTTTAGGTATAATTTCTCTTAATTTGCATTTGATGGTTGTAGAACACCTACGAGAACGTTTCGAAGGTTTTTGAGACAAACAAGAAAAAAAAGAAGAAAAAACCCCAACATGTTTTGAAAATTGCCTTGCTAATAGTGCTATTGAAATTCATTACTACAGAAAAAAGCATGCTTTGATTTTCTTAGTGCACGACAGAAAAAATACTATCTCGTTATCTTATTACATAAGAAGGCATATTCGGCGTATTTACTTCAGGTAGATCTAATACTTGGTAATCATTCCAAATATGACAAAAAAAAAAAAAAAAAATGGTTGAAAAATTGGGGGGCGCTTCTTCTGGGAAATATCCTTGTGTCTCTTTAAGGATCGTGGGAAATTTGGCATAAATAGATATGCTCTAAGGCCATTGCCATTTTAGACCCAAAATGGCAAATTTAAGCACCCCTTACCTATTCGCACTATGCTACATATAGGAGCCTGCAATAAAAGCTGGGTCTGATTTTTACTCTTGTATATTCAAATTTAGATTATTGGTAATTTAAAAAAAAAAATATTTGACACTGGTGATTGGATATGCCCATGGTATGATAAATTAACTTTGTGACAGTTCAACTTACAAGGGCAGGGTGAATGCAGTTCATGTGTTTTTCACTTTCTTTTCAGAATACAGGATTGGGATGGACCTAAAACATTTTCATCACTCTTTTAAGATGTAAAAGTCTTATGGCTACAATACTGCCATTTAAAAATCTCAATTACATGCTCAAAGTCTTGCTCCAAAATTAAACCTTAATTACTAGGCAAGTTTAAATCCTCTAACGGTTGCAATTTGTTCACACCTGCTGTAGGCTTCAGCTGATTAACGATCCATACAATGTCCCACATCACATTGTGATTCACAAGCTTTTCTATACAGCACTAGACAGCTGGGAGTTAAAAGTTTTAGAACCGTAGCAATTGTCTTCCTTCCGGATTATAAAAGAATTTCAAATTTTCAGTTGAAAGTTAATAACAGATGTTTTCGAATTATAACCTCACTTGTCTTTTTTTTTAATTTAAATAATTCTATTTTTGGTGTCAAGTGGATCAACTGTATAATTGCTTCACATCTTTTACTGTGTAAAACAGGTATACAAACATGTGGCAGCACCTCTCTTGTGGGCATAATTGGTAAAAAAAAGACACATTTTACACAAAAATAACTTTTACTTGAAGTAAATTTTGTGTTAAAAGTAAATCTGGAGTCAAACATTGTGAAATATCCATATCCCGTTTTTTTCCTGTAGGAAATCCTCTTTTGGGGTGATGTAGAAAAAATCCAAAATAAAGCCTTTGAGGTAAAAAAGAATACAAATTTGCTGTAACTGTTTTAGTCATACAAAAGTTATATTTTGAACTTCATAATTTCACAAGTTTAGTTGAACTTTTATCATAAAGATGCAGATACTTTCTCACCTGTATATACAAGTTTTTAGTAGTATATTACCAATTTATTCTTTTTCTGTTGTGGCACCTAGCCCAAAGTTTGACATTATTTTGCTGATCAAATACTGATTACAATGACAATCATTCCTGTGTCCTATTCCATTTAGCCCTTGTGAAGTATGAATTTAAGCTTCTGGCAGGTAAATTTTACAACTCCATAATTCGCAATCAGGATTTAAAATGCATTAAAAAAAGCAAAACCCTTCGTCACATCAGAATCTACTTATAAAAACAAAAAACTCTCAAGTAATATGCCCAAATTTACAAAAAACTTGGACACTGTTTACGCTATTGTTTATTGATTCATAAAATCAAACGGACTGTAAAGTTCCCCAAAGTCATTGTGCTGGAATAAAACACAAGGGCAGTAACACAAAAGGGAAATAGCCTTCATTTTTTCACTAACATCGCCTTTGTGACACTCCTCTGCTGGTTCCTTTCCCCATTTTCTTCTTCAAGCTACTGCTCGATGCAAGGTTCCTTGTGACAACAAGTTCTCGAAGTGCAATTACAGAGATTTGCTGGTCCATGCAGGTTGTTAAAAAGTGGTTCGGAATTCGAGGAAGGTTGGTACAGTTAGGAAGTGTTCGTCGCTGTTGTGGAGTCTGTCTGTTTATATACTGGTTTCCCATTTAAACGGAGTATTTTCTGGAAGACATGCTTGGAATTTCTTACGGGACTATATTTAACACTACAGCAGAAGCAGGCCCCAAAGGAAATTTTTTCTACAACTACAGAGATACACTTTGATGCTGTAAGTAATAGCATGCCTAGTATTGAACTCAGTATCCAGAGTCTTTTGTTATGTTCTAACCCGCTGCAGGGTTTCCTCTTTTAACCCAAAGGATCGCAGCAGATAGGGTACAGGTGCGACTTCATGATGCATGGCAAGTGTTGAAATTCAAAGGCAAACTTTTTAAAAAGACCAATGCAGTTTGATTTTTACATTTTCACTTAAATACTATCTGCATTTGATATTTTTTAGCCCAGAATTTTCTGATTTTTGTGATTGTAGATGCAATTTTTATTTTGTACAATCTGTTTAGTTTACAAATATTTGTGTACATTTTCATAGTTGGTTATTTTTCCTAAAATTGGGCAATATTGGTGATTGGAAAGGGTGTAATTTATAATCCCAAGTGTCTCAACTAATCTGGAAGTGTAATATTGAAAATTTGGTATCAACTTTCTATACAATTACATGTGATGTGGGAAAACCACATGTGACTCATATACCAAAATACAATAGTTGTGTGTTTTTATTTTGAGAGGTGACCTAGTGTATTATACCTAGCTACCATTGCAATAGTGGTGCTTTCATCAATGTCCATTTAAAGTTGTATTTTGTGATTTTTTACACCTCCTTTGTTTAATGGTTTTTTTTTTTAAATACCTTGGAAGCAAGACAGAGTCCCCTTAAAAAGGACAATCTTCGCTCTTTCAAGTGCACATTTGTTGAAATGAAGCAACAAATTGAGTTTTGTAACACGTATATGGAATGAATACTATGCAAGGCAATCAATCAAATGATCACCTTATTGTGAACCAAAAACATTCGGTTTCAGGTTACTTTTTCTGATACATCTTGTTATATATTTTTCTGGTAAAATTATATCGCATTGCCCTGGAACACCCAGCTTCATGTTACCATACTTCCCTTTAAAAGGGAATTTCTTATCCATCAAAAAGGCCAATCGCTATTGTGTATAATATCTGTATACATTGCTGTACAAAAGTTGTGCCTGTTTACCAAACACATAAAATATTAGTCTGCTTATGAAATGTTCCATGCTATCAGTGTTAAACAAATATCCTACAAGATGTAATTCTGTACCACATTGTATATTATAACATTGGACGTATTTATTTTGATATAAAATTGGCTATAGAAGTCGTTCTAAACATTTTAATTTGTCAGCACAATTTTTGCAATCTCACCCAACCCTCAGAAAAACTGTACATAGCTACCTTTAGTTCGGAAGTAGTCTCATTTAGTGCCAAGCATGGAAATGTCACTATCACTAGTGGTGCAAGTGGGTATGTATATCACTGACCATGGCCATTCCTCGGAATATTGAGACATTTGAACTCCAACATGGCCAGTATCAGTAACAGCTGAGAAGTGCTGAGAAATGGATGGGCTGTATACACACTATAGAACTGGGTACCACACTGCATTGAGTGTTTGTTCCAATTCAGGATTAATCTTGCTGCCTGGCAAAGAAAATGTCTTTGAAGTTGGTTGTATTTTGTGTTAGGAGCATGTATGCTTATGATTATATTTGAGAATGTCTTATTGTTGGAAGTTTATTTAACCACAAACCAAGTGTGTGTTGTGGGGGTCGCTAATCCTACTGTGTGGTACCTCAGTTCTTTTTGGAATTGAAATACAGACCTTGATACAATTTGTACGTATGCTTGTAAACTTTGGATCAATGCATTCTAATTAAGGCTGGGCAGATAATAGATGTACAGTATGTATGCTAGGGAATAAGTCAAATATAAGTGACTGTTTTTAACCTGTTATACATATCAAATATTCATGCAGGCCACACATTACACACACGCCCACCATAAAACACACTCACACCACACAACCCACACACACACAGACGCAACACACCCCCGCAACACACGAACACGAATGTATACACGTGTGCATCTTCTCAGTTCGAGTGACACGCATGCACATGTACACACATGCATGTCCAACTCGCACACATCACTCTAACGGGGGACTATGCACACACACACCACCTTACCAGGACTCTGCCATATTTATTTGCATGTTGTATGTTGTATGCATTTATGTTTGCATGTGAGTATGCTTTGAATTTTCCCAACAGGTACTTTCTGGGGCATCTTAAAGATGGATATGGCAGGGGTTCCTAATTCTTACAGAGAGCCATAAATGTTTGGGATTCCAACATAAATATTATGTATGCGAGTGTAGTGATATGGTGGCAATGAGGGCTGTGGGTTGCAGTAAGGTGACAGGAGATTTTTTTTAGATATAATTTTCTCTTATTTGTCCAATTTGATGTTGTAGAACACCCTACCGAGAACGTTTACGGCGGTTTATTGGACAAACAAGAAAAAAAGAAAGACCCAAACTATGTTTTCTGAACTTTTGCCTGCGAATAGTGCATATTGAATCAATTCCATCAAAAAGCATGCTTTGATTTCTATCGTGCACACAGAAAATACTATATCGTTATCTTATTACATAAAGAATCGTATTCGGCTAATTACTTCCTGTATGATCTACTACATTGGTAATCATTCCAAATTATGCAAAAAAAAAAAAAATAGTTTTGAAAAAATTGGGGGCGTTCTTCTGGAAATATCCTTGTGGTCCTCTTTAAGGATCGTGGGAAATTTGGCATAAATAGATACTCCAAGCCATTTCCATTTTTACCCAAATGGCAATTTAAAGCACCCCTTACCTATTCGCACGTAATGCTACATATCGGGGGAAGCCCACATTGCAATAAAAGCTGGTCTGATTTTTACTCTTGTATATTCAAATTTAGATCTATTGGTATTTAAAAAAAACATTATGTTTTTAATTTTTTAGGTTTTTTCTTTTTTTAATGATAAATTAAAACTTTGGTGACAGTTCAACTTACAAGGGCAGGGTGAATTGCAGTTCATGTTGTTTTTCCCCCCAACTTTCTTAAAGACATGATTGGGATGGACCGAAATATACATTTCATCCCTCTTTTAAATGTAAAAAGTCTTATTGCTAAACAATACTCTAACTGCCATTTAACCCATCTCAATTACACTCAAAGTCTTGCTCCAAAATTAAACCTTAATTACTAGGCAAGTTTAAATCCTCTAACGGTTGCATGTTCACACCTGCTGTAGGCTTCAGCTGATTAACATCCATACAATGTCCCACATCACATTGTGATTCACAAGCTTTTTCTATACAGCACTAGAAAGACAGCTGGGAGTTAAAAGTTTTAGAACCGTAGCAATTGTCTTCCTTCCGGATTATAAAAGAATTTTCAAATTTTCATTTGGAAAGTTATACAGATTTTTTTTTTTTTTAAGTTTTGTCTTTTTTTTTTAAGTTAAATAATTCTATTTTTGGTGTCAAGTGGATCAACTGTATAATTGCTTCACATCTTTTACTGTGTAAAACAGGTATACAAACATGTGGCAGCACCTCTCTTGTGGGCATACTTGGTAAAAAAAAAAGACACATTTTAACACAAAGAATAACTTTTACTTGAAGTACATTTGTGTTAAAAAGTAAATCTGGAGTCAAACTTGGATATCCATATGCCGTTTTTTTCCTGAGGAAATCCTCTTTTGGTTTGCATGTAGAAAAAATCCCAAAATAAAGCCTTTGAGGTAAAAAAGAATACAAACTAGACATAGCTGTGGTCAAAGACCACAAACCAGCCGCGGATAGCTTCAAATCAACAAACCCAAGACTAAAACTAACCCCAGCTTCGAAACACTAGCCCCAGCTTCGAACTTCGAGCCTCAGCTTTCCGAAACCAACCATATCTAGATCTTGAGACAGATTCTGAAGCACAGTCGAGGTAGGTGACCTTTGATGACCTAAACGACCTTCGATCATCGACAATATTTAAACAATATTTGGTTGTCATAAGATCATATTAAGTTTCTGTCCATTAGTAGCATTTTTGAAAATTTTGACCTTTGACCTCTAATGACGTTTGTTCTCACAAATATTTTTCAACATGAGTAGGATGTCATAAGGATCATTTCAGTTAAATATCAGCTCAATTGGAGCATTTTTGAAATTTGATGCTTGACATCTTATGACCTGTGATCCAAAATATTTCAAAAAAGTTGTTAAGACTATCATAAAGAGGTCAGTGGTTAATTAAATTTCAGCTCAAAATCGGTGCATTTAGGACGGAATTTAACCCCATTCGAACCTCCTAATGAACCTTTGATCTCGAAAATTTTCCAACATCTTTAGGATGTCATAAGATCATTCCAGTTTAAATTTCAGCTCACTCGGAATCGGAGGATTTTGAAAAAAATGGAACCATTGACCGCCTAATGGCCTTTGATCTCGAAAATATTTCAAACATTTTAGGGATGTCATAAAGGATCATTTCAGCTAAGCTCTGGTTCATAGCCCCCTCGTTTTTTTTTATTTTCTTTCATTTTATTTTTTTGCTAAAGGAAAGAAGTCGCAGTAGTTGGGGTCCCTAAACCCCCGGCCCTAAAGCCTACAAACACATCAATATCAGTTTTAACAACCCTGTCCAGTGACCGCGACGTATTTACGATCCTAGCAAGCAGCGAGTAGTTTGTGCCGGCCGGGCGGCGAGCTTTGGACAATACACCTCCTCCCACTGTTCTTCTCCCTTGCTGGGGTCTTTATCATGGGGAGTAGGACATGTTTTGGGCATGACGGGAAAGTCAGCTCTGGAGCAGTGCTAACTTTCAAGCAAATTTCAGCTCAATCGGAGCAATTTTGAAAGTTTGACCTTTGAACCCTTGAATGACCCTACATTTAACTTGTATGGAATTTATAACATGCAACAGTACAAGTAGCATCAATCTACCAATCAGAAGACCTATGTCCGTATTTGGCTTTTTCATGTTTCCATTTTTATTTTCTTTTACAATTAAGAAAGGTGTTAATCTATTAAACCATGCTACGCTACAAAATCAACTTTATATTCTTTTTGTTTTATTTCGCATTTTCGTGACTAAGTAGAAAAACATAGAACCGCCATTTAAAAAAAAAAAAATAAAACCACCAAAAATAAGCCATCTAAATGAAACCTTCCCCGGGAAATGTACCGCACTGAAGACGATTTTTTTTACATTCATCAATCGAGTAAAAAGATTTTATTTTGTTTTTTTGACGTGATTTGCCGAACTCCTGCGCCAACAATAAATACTTTTAAATTCTTATTCAAACCACCCAAGGGGTGACTTGACCGTGAAGGATTGAAAGGAGCGCTCAATTAAAATATAAATCCCCTACACTAAAAGACATGACTATATTATAGGTGAAGCGGAGTTGTGACTCTACATACGTGTTTACGTTTAAGAAACCATTCCTATATCTCCTATAATCGATTGTTATCCTCATATAAGTAGATTTAACTTTCCTTCGAAATGAATGTAGGCTTTACCAGCTAAAGAAATTCTGGCTCTTGCAGACCCAAGGGTGGGTGCATCATACGGGCGTAATACAGGCGACGATGCGAGCGAAAACCGAACCCCCGCCCCATTTTGCCGCAAAATAGCCCCTCTCCTCTGCCCAGGTGACCTTGAAACCTATCTGTTGGTAACACCCAATATGAAGCATATTCAGGTCCTTATGACCCATATTTTTGTGCTTATAGCTCGTGATTGCGGAGAAGAGGATTTCTAGATTTTGCACCAAAAAATTCATATTTTCTCTTCAAATTCACTTGAACCCAAATCTGTGGTACACCATTTGAGGGCTGGGTCACGTCCTCTGGATTAATTTGGCTTAAATTTGGCCCAAGCGGCTAGCACAAAAGCATTAGCGACGTGTTTGCCAGAAGAAGAATAAGAGAAGAAGAAACAGCCCAATCAATAACCAGCCGTGCTACGCACACGGCTGGTTAATTTGCTGTAATCTTGTTTTTATAGTCATACAAAAGTTATAATTTGAACTTCATAATTTCACAAGTTTAGTTGAACTTTTTCATAAAGATGCAGATACTTTCTCACCTGTAATACAGTTTTTAGTAGTAATATGACCATTTTCTTTTCTGTTTGTGGCACTACCCAAAGTTTGACATTATTTTGCTGATCAAATACTGATTACAATGACAATCATTCCTTGTCCTATTCCATTGAGCCCTTGTGAGTATGAATTTAAGCTTCTGGCAGTAATTTTACAACTCCATATTTGGTAAGGCAAATAAATGAAGAAGAACAAGATGTCAATGGTAAGCAAATAAATGAAAGAAAAATTTAACCTTTTCATCCAATTCAAATATTATAAAAAAAGAAAAATTAAAAAAAAATTTCATTGATTGATTCAAGGGACACTAGGGCATCCCACTAGGAAACTTTTCAACCAATCTATTTAAAAAGGATAGGATTCGCAATTTATTATCAATGATATGGTAGCGGATTACAGGGTCAATGGAAGTGTCAAATTAGGTGAAATGCATATAAAATAGTTGATATAGTCATAGGATTCCAAAATGGAAGTTTGTACTATCTCTGACTTAGTTATGGATTTTTAAACCATTATTAAGCCAAAGTTCAAATTTAAATAAGGTAGTTTGGACTCCTCAATATGTTTAGTTAACAAATAATCACATCTACCCCGCAGGACAGAGTTAATGCTGGGTCATGAATACAAAATTACAAGCAAACTTATTTTTGATAACTAAACTGATTTGAATATTAACATGGTAAATAGGTAATGTCATGGTTCAATCTCTGTTTTCTGAAAAAAATTCAGTCACATATAATCATTTAGAACATTAGACTTCTAATTTAAAAACCAATGGAAATAGAATATAGTCAAATTGAAGCACAAAACTAAATTAGACAACCTAATCTACATAAGCATTCCCTGGAATAGTAAAGTACGTGGCGTGCCAGTTGGGGGGGAAAGGGGGAAGAGTGTGCCCCTCTGAAAAAAATGCTTGAGGGGAAATCGGAAAGAAAACACGGATATTCATTTAAAATCAGTCCCCTTTTCGGAGTCTTTTGGCCCTGGCGACCGGGAAATTTTTGCTTGCGACGGGACATTTGTTGCACCTACCTGGAAATTGCCCCCTTGGGGAACCACCGGGCTGGCTCTTGCCTGGTACATATCTGCTGTGTCTTCTACTGGTTTTCAATAGCTTTGCATGCATAGGGTGTACATCGCAAATGTACTTGAAATGGTTAACTTACATTTAACAAAAGGGTTCATTTATTTCTATAAATTAGGGGTCAGGATGTAGAGTCCAAGGATTAGACTAGTTATTGTTATTGGGTCAGGATGATATCAATTTTGGAGAATGGTCAAGTAGGGTTATTGTCTAGGGTTAGGGTTATTTTATAGGACAGTAGGCTTCATCCGATTCGACAAAACTGCATAATTGCTTACAAAGTATACCTGTCAAATATTCAATGTGTGACTTCTGACATATACAAGGACCAAGCATTACAAGGTAAGGTCTGTACTACCTCTTGTATCAAAAAATAAGGAAAATCCTATAGTTGATTTACCATAAGGTGAAGCATTGCCTGTGTGGAATTGAAATGAGGTGTGCTCTATCTTAAAGTGCATTTCGTGATTCAAACCCTTCGGTTTAGTCATTGTTCTCTAGATATCCTTCAGAAATCTTATTCGCAAATTTTAGTTGATTCCAACCTTGCGGTTTTGTGTTTGAGGAATATTTCGTGCCATGGTCTCCAAAACCACTATGGCTGTAATTTACAAATACAAAAATTTGTGAATTTCTTACAGATACGACTGATTTTGCACATAAGATGAGTACACATGGACTACTAAATAATGTTAATGGTGAAAGATATAAAAATCTCACTTTTTTAGTAAGGTCATGGTGGACGAGTTAGTGGATCACGAAATGGCCCCTTAACAGACTACATGGCTACCATATCATAAGCAACTATAACATTAAATACTTATACCCCTTTGCACCTCCTCTGCATTAATGTGCTTTGTTCTATTAAAAGCACATGACTATTAGATTTGAAGGATATTTTGTAATTATGCTGGCAACTACAGATCAGACTATCTAAAGACAAGTCAATTTTTAATCTCCTGTGATTGGTTGCTATCTACTAAGAGAGTATAATCATGATTAAACTGCGCAATATTATTCATTCACAATTCATGATACTCCTGGACATTGAAACATTACTTGCAGCAACATGGGAGCACCATCCTCAAGGCAAGGCAGATATGTAGTGAACCCTACAACTCTGACCCTGTGACCCTGACCCCAACACTCCATCAAAAGCAAGACCGCTACAGACCTCATCCGCTCCCTGTTGAACTCACCTAATGACCATAATGATGCATAGATCTCAGATAGCAGCATCACTAAGGTTTAACACCTACCCAGATGATTCAGCAAGGAGAGTAGGAATTCTACACCCCTGGTCGAACCCCTTGACTCTGATCACACACCTTTAGATTCCGAATTTTTTACACCTAGTGTCAAAGGTGGATCTCCATCAGTAGAAACTTGACGTGCACTGTTTCCTCTTAGAAGAGGGGACTATCTGGCAGTCCAACCATCATCAGGCAGATCAAATAGTCGACAAAGTCAGTGCAATTGATAATCCAGAGAGTGTCAATGTTGCTAGCACAAAATGAGACATAAAAGGTCATGGTGAATCACATGGACCCACATGGGCATGCTCATCATGCAAATGGCATTCAAGTCGGTATCAATGCCAATATACTAGAGATCAAAGAGTTGGCAATAACAACTTTCATGGGCATCACCCCGCTGACAAAGTCCATGCAAATGGGCATCATGTGGGTGGTGATGTCCACATACCTGGTAGTCAAATGGCTGGCAATAACAATTCACATGGACCTCACATGGGTGACAATCATGCCAATGGTGATCACATAGGTAGCTATGTACATTCACTTGGTGGTAATATCTACACACATGGGGTTTATATTGGAAACAAACCCCATCCAAATCGCGACCAAATGGGTACTCTCAATGGACATGGGCATTATGTGAGCAGAAATGACCACACAACTGGACATCACATGGGTGGTAGCGTAGTACAGCAAAAAGAGGACGGCAGGACAGTCACTCATTTTCTCCCATACACAACAAGCACACCTCGCAATCAGGGGTTCGAATCCACATCACTCTTTGTCCCTTATATAACCAGTACACCTCACAAGCAATACCAAGTAGTGCCACAAACACCACCTGATGTAACAATCCCTCCAGCTCCAGATCAAGAAGAGGCTGCAGCAGAGCCATCCAACAAGCCCGTGGTACCAGGATCTTTCACCATCTTAGATGCTCTGTTCCTTATTAGTAGCATGGTGATGTACGTCGTAGATATCATCATGGATATCCTGGTTGCTGTGCAGTATTTCCGTACAGACCACACATTATGGAGTGGTATAACAATGGCATTCATTATCATCCCATCTATAACATTGCAGTACTTCAGTCTCAGATGGCATTTTGCTGATTCAGTGCTAGCAGCTGATAAGCAGAAGGTAAGGCAGATCAATTGATTGTTAATGAAGTGAAACATTGGAAAGCACACAGCTAAATGTTGACAGTAGATGGGTACATCAGTAGCTTTCTCAACTACAGCTAATTTTTCAAAAAAAATCATGAATTGTAAAGAAAATTCTTTAAAAGTGATTAAGCAAAGATTGTCAATGCTAACTATGTATTTGATATAGAAAGTGAAAGTGTGCCAAAAGATTCCCAATTATACAAAACAAGTTAACCAAATTATACATGATGAGATTGTGGCAATATCTTGTTTGGTCACCCGTGGTGTCACAGTTGAACAGCGTACCCTTCACATCATGTGCTTTATTCCACTAATAAGCTTTATTCTGTCAGTGAGTTAGGTGGTCAATGCTGTCACAGTTGGCCAAACAAGACATTCCCCAGATTGTAATTATACTAGCCAGGGCCAGAAAGTTTGATGTCACAAACAGTGGCAGTGCCCTGACCTGTTTACCCAACTGTGATGTAGGTGATATTTTCATAATTTCATATTTTCTACTTTCTATGCTGAAAAAATGAAGGAATTGGTGAAAAAATGAGGCAGATATGATTTTCTTGGCTGATCCATTGTAGCTCATTGTTACCCCATTCCAATGGGATTTACACAGTTAAGCTGGGTTTTCAGTACTATCTTTTTGTCAAATATGGTGACAAATCTTTCTGACCTTAGCTTCACAAGAATAAATTGCAGATAATAAGATTTAGTGAATTCAGTGATAATCAGTGCATGAATTCAGTCGATTAAATATAAGATTAATAATACATTCAAAACATCAATTATCATCTGGTCCAGATAGTAAAAACAAGATCTCTTTTCAATAACTATACTCTCTATAATGTACCTATTCTAGCTTCAAGTAGTTTAAGTCCATTGTCATAAGCTGGATTAACTTTGCAGATAAATCTTCAAATTCACAGGTAGACATTAATGTTGAAGGAAGACTTCATTGAAGAACTAAGACAACAGACATTATACTAATTTTTTTGGCCAAGTTCAAGAAGCCCATTTATAAATAACTTTATAAAGTTTTGAAACTGAACTGAATGACTTTGTAGACTGGGCAAGAGCAAGATCAGTGTCTTTAGAACAGTGTTTTTTGTGTGCAATATGGGTATCCAAACACTTCATATCCAATGCAAGCAAATGAGTGTAGTAAACCAGTTTTGTTTCATTTTTTTGCAAAGTATAATAAGTTGAAACCAGTTGACAGGTTTAACTGCAATTTCAACTAGATTTTAACTGGTTGCATCTCTATTTGGGCTGGGTAGAACTGGGTTTAAAACCTGGTTGAACCTAATTCAGTTCAACCAATTTGGTTTTGGTAATGGGGCATTTTTAACTGGGGTTTCATGGAATTTACATCTGAAAATGTTATACCATGAGAAATCTGACTGTGTACACCATGCTGATTTACTTATATGATTTGTGTGCTTGTATGTGCATGCATAATAAATTCCTCAACTTCCTCACTTTGCAGGAAAGTGGTAACCTGAAAAGTCGACTTAAAGTCACACTGTGTACAAATTATGACCTGGATGAAACACACACACTACACACTGGGAGTATAAAAACAGCGTAAGACATTACACCTTACTGGAATTCACATGTACTCAAAATTGTAGTTTAAAATGGTTGTCCAATAAAGCTCTTGGCATAATTCATACATACTCTGTATTGTGTGCATTATCTGGAATAAAGCTCATGATACAAGAAGGTGCAAAAAGTAATTATGCCAAGTTGTTCAAGTATAAAGAGAAAAAGAGTAAATAAGGCCTTTTTACACATCATGTCATTTGAACAGAAATCAGGCGGTGGCGGCCAAGCTTCATTCATAGCGCAAAACTGCCGAAAGAGTCATGGGACGAGCCGGAACAGTGAAGTCCACTGGGCGCGTTTATAAATAGATCAGTGAGTGGCGAGTGGGATTCCCGTACGGAGCCGCGGACCGATCTAAATTTGCCTTTAGCGGGTGGTGCATAATTTGTGCTGCAAAAATATCATCAAATCGTTTTTAAAGACCGGACATGAGAGGATTGCTCCATGCAGGTCAACGCATCATTCCACGGTGGTGCATAGGCCAAACTGGTACCTGGGCCTGTACATGGTCCGCAGCTATAAATAGCAGTGACCCTGCGATTGAACAGCATTAGTCAAAAACCATCCTCGTTCAAATGGATCCCGTTTGTACCGTTAATCATACCAAAAAATACTTACACTGGAGTTTTGATTCTTCACCTCCAACGGATTTTGAGTGGAAAAATATTGGTAATAACAATTTTCGACTTAGAATATTTGTCAAGTTTTCGGGATTACGTGCGAAACCTATGGGAACGGCAAAAACGACGCACTTGGGCCGGCCCCCCCCTTAACCGAAATTTAAATTTCTTAAATGCAATTTCCCAGCTTTAATGTTTGCTTTCTTTTCTTATTATCACAAATCATGGATTATGACCTGCCTCAAAAACCCTCTGCTTTTGACATCCCCCTTAGTTTTAAGTTTAAAGTTGGAATCTTATTTTACCACAATTTTTCCCCCCTCTCAGACGAGCACTTCCAAAACACTTCAATTTCTTTTCTTATTTTTGCAATGGAAGATAACAAGGCCTGTTGCCTGATTCCAGTGGCGAAGCCAGCTTTTTTTCAGGGGGGGCATAACACATTTTCAGGGGGGCAAAAAGCATCATGGCGCGACACCAAAATTTTTTTCACAGTTGGAATCGAAATTCTGAAGGGGGGTGGGTTGGGGAGTTGGTTGGAACTTATGTGAACAATCCCCATTCGTGGCGGTAAATAAACCAATTTTTATATTGTTTATACATCTACAATGCATCAGGTACCTTAATTAGCAACACCTAAATCTGCCAATTGCCATATATTAAATTTGTTGTTTTGTTGTTAGTATAATAAAATTGGATTAGGCCTATGTTATTTATGTAATTGTGCGAAAATCAACTAATTTTTCGGGGGGGGGGCAAGAGGTTGGGGGTGGGCAGATTTCCCCATGGGGGGGGGTGGGCAGCTTCCCCCCTGTCCCACCTCAGGCTACGCCACTGCCTATTCTTTACTAAGCCGTAGTTTCTCAACTGGCAGCCCTTGGGCCAAATCTGGCCTGCCAACTTATGACGTTTGGAACCACCATCTACCGAAAATAACCAGCTCTCAGTTGGGGGTTTAGTCCCCCAATGCAATTTTGCAAGAGACTACCCGCATGTACTTGTGAGAGTTAGAAACTCTCCCCCAGTCTGCAAAAAAACTACGCATACTAACCCTGTGAACCTTCCCACGTTCATACAACTTACGTATATTAACTTGTCACTTTCCTGCAATACTGGCGCACATGTGCGTTGGGGAGGAGTCGGAGTGGGGAGACTCCGGTAAAGGATTATAACCACATGGTGTGGTAATACCGAGACACTATCTTTTACGTCCTGCTGAAGCATCAGGAATCCGCCCCCACAACTTGTAACAAAACTCTACATTATGACGCGATGACAGAAATCCATTGGCTCACTGGTATGGTATCATTTGTTCTAGGATGTAGAAGTAGTCTTGGGCCTACATTTTTAGCCCCCTGGCTGAAAAGCAGAAGGGATCTGTTGATGGCGTGCTGTCTGTATTTGTGTTCCAGTTGGTTAGCTTTTCTAACAAATGTTAGGTTTGTCGTTTTTCAGTCTCCTTCGAAGTTGAAGTCCTGATTGACGCCAGACTTGGGGTTAAGGTGTCAATAGGGGGTTCCCCTCCTATGAGCATGATTGTCAAGGTCATGGACCAAGGTCATAGGTCTGTCCAATACTGCCACTGCCCAGGGGGTGATGCAAGTTTACTTGCAGTATTTTTGTATAGAATAACCCTTGAGTTGGTGGTTGGGGAAGTGTGTCCACACCAAAGTAAATGCATAGCTAGTCTTTTCAAATGGTTAGGTTATCCATACTCTCAAATTGGGGTATTTATCTTTAAGAAAACCTTAAAAAGGCCATGGTCCGATCACTCAATGCTATGTCCCCAGAACCCAGATTTTACCCGGAAGTGGTCGAAAATTTTGGTATCTGAAAGGAAGCTACTATTTTTGTCATTTACCCTGTGAAATCTTAGGGCTAAAGGATTTTTGCTTTGGATGTATGAGCGACATGTTCCCCCCATTTGTCAATATTCTTTTCATAGTACAGGGATGACAAAATCACATTTTATCTCTTTACCAATGGAGTTTTGAGGTGAAGGCCATACTATCATGATGAAAACTTTATTACCGTACATTGGTCTCACCCCTTTTATCAATACAAATTTGAAGACAGAACACATAAACATTAAATGCAATATTGGCACATTTTTTGCAGAGCGCCCCCAATTTTCAAATTTTATATTTTTTGCCATTAACCGTTGGCAATTGGTCTAGGAACCTATAACCTGCGAACGAGATGCCAAAATAATGCGTGTATTTATCACAAAATAAAGCGATTTTTTGTAATTAGAATTGGGATCCCAGATTGGACTTCACTCAGATTGGAATGCTCGGTTAGTCCGTCCATGATGACTAGTGCCACACTGTTCGGAAAAATAACCTCTAACTTGACTTGCTGCCCCGAACTATTAACAACAACTATGGATGGAGCGAAATTCACGTACATGCGCTATTCCCGGCTATTTTCACATTTGAAGGCCGTTTCATCAGCCGCCGTTTAATTATTGATCGGGGATCCCCGATATATTATTCTAGTACAAAAATCTTCCTTTCGTTTGTGACACAAGCATTTTCGAGCTTAACCATTCCACAGTATAGTTTACTCGCCAGTTACCAATGCAACCGTGTAAAAATCTCCACATTTTTTTGAAAAATTGGGGGTGCCCTTCCAAAATGTGCTAATAGGAAATTGCTTTAATGTTATTGTAGGCATTGCTAAATAAACAGTTTATGTGCCTTCGCTGCAAAACCCCCTTATTCTTCTTCCTTATCCAACTTGAATAAAGCCCGTGCCAGGTCACAACTGTTTGACCATATGCAAATCGTCTCTTATATTTTTAAAATGTTTAAGCAATGTAACAATCGTGGTAAAGTGAAACGTACGTGGGGATTATTCAAGAGCTACCATGCATGCAAAAATCAGAAAAAATCCAAGCGGAGGGTCTTGCCTTATTGACATACAAAGGTCGTGATTTGTATGTTATATTATATCCCCTTAGTTGACATTCTCTGTAACAGAGCTGTGTAAAACTATATTTTTAAGAAAATTGTTGCCTGCGATACACAATATTTTGGTAAAATGTGCTCAGATGCAGCTAATAATATATCAATTGGTTTGTCTGTTTATTTGGTTTTTTATTCTCGTTTCTCAATCACTTTTCTTTTCTTTAACTGATTTTTTTCCAGTCCTCAGTCACCACTTGTTCCCCTGTCCCTCTCTGCATCATTATCATGGTGTTTAGAAGCATACCACAAAGCATTAAGGGAGTCCCGATCTTCAGTGAAAAACATTGGTTGGTTTGCCTCAAATTCCGAATGACAGCAAGACATTCCTTATAGTTATCACGTCCCGTGTGATCTCCCTACATTATTTGCAGCATATTTTTTTTCCAGTGGCTGGTATTTATAGTTGCAGGAGCACACTGCTTTCTCATGACACTGTGGCTTATCTGCCAGAAAACAAAGTTCTGTGGGACACCATGTGAAGAAGCTGTGTTATGCTATTATTGGCATAGTGCCATATTTTGTTTCTTCAATATGAACCCAGCAGGACCCTGTATCGTGTCCTGGGTACTACACACGGCATTTGTAGAAAACACCATTAATGTTTGCCTTGTGGTATAAGACCATTGGAAAGGACACTACATATGGTTTACCAGCTTTGGTTTTTGTGGGGAGGGTTCTTCTTGGGTGTCATGATTTTGCTCTTTTGTACTTACTACCGATATCCTCAGCGCCAGATGGACGCATATGCCATTATGTGACTGCAAGTTTTTGCAGAAAGATCAGCTGATCAGAAAAAGGGCCAGGCCACCCTCCTGAGGAGGCATGACTGAGACGATGGTGTGGCTCCATCTCATCTTGTGAATCACAAGAAGAAAAACAAGAGAATAGAAGGAATAATGTTTTTCTTCAGGAAGGCTTCATCTGTACTGGGTCAACCAAGCTCATATCCATCAGTAAAGTAGATAACATGCCTAAGACTCAACCCGATGTGGTGGGTGATATCGCACAAAAAACAGCAGGAGGACACATGTTTCTTGAGACATCTCTTCTGTGATTCACTTTGCAAAGTGTTGAAACAGAAATATTACTGGTATTGTGAATAACTTCACTTTGTGGAGGAAACCTCAAGTAAGGCATGAATATGCAATTTGAAGCAATAGGTGTCATAATTTCTGGTGAAGAAATTATTTGCAGAAATGTTTGAGTAAGCTCTAGTTTCTCACAAAATTTGTACCAAAACATTAAAAAATTAAGCCGTTCACAGTACTGAGGACATGCAAGTCTTAACTTATTCTTGCCAGTGTTTTCCCATTTCACCTCAAAAATTTATTAAATATGTGAAAGTAGTATATAGATCGTACTTTATACAGTGCCCTCAAGGGTCACGATGTGGCTAGCAGCAAGATTTGTTCGCTCTCTTCACTGGGTTGATTATATTTTGCCATCTTTTTCATCTATATATTAATACCGGTGGTCTGTCTTCTGTGTGTCTGACCGCGTCTATTTTCTTGGAGACCGAGGGTCGCACGTTCCTGAAATTTGGTGGGTGGGTGCCCCTTGACCGAACGAAGACAGAGTTTGTATTGGTTAGTGGATCAAAGGTCATTGGGGTCATTCAAGGTCAAATGGGGTAAACGATGGTGTCAGGACATGAAGATCGATTGTTAATGCTGGGTCATTCAAGCCAGGTGATAGCGAAACCCAGGTGATCGCGAAACCCAGGGACCGCCTAGTGATTATTAATGATCATCTAGCTGTTTGAAAATTCAGAGGAGAGCTGCACGCTTTGTCTCCAAAGACTATAGTTGTGATACCAGCGCAAGCACATTGGTCCAGAATTTGGGATGGGATACACTAGAAGTACGCCATACCAAAGCAAGACTTATTACCATCTTTAAGGAAAATCATGGTTTATTCCTAAGCAATATCGATCAATTCAGACATAAGAATTCCTACCAAACTCGTAGGCTGCATGGCCAGCATTCATTCATTCATCCTACTTTCAACAAAGACTGCATGAAATATTCTCTTTACTACCCAAGAATGATTCCTGAGTGGAACTTGCTGCCAGATGACATTAAGGCAGCTTCAGACTTAATTCATTTCAAGTCAGCTCTAGATACAAGTGATGTTACCGATTTGGTTGCCAGGGCTCATTTCAAAATTTAGTTTTGCTGCTGCCACACGCATCCATCCTTAATGTACCTGTATAGCCTCCTGTAGGGTGAGGTGTACATCAAGAACAGAAGCAGAAGCTTTACATGATCATTATCTGCCAAATAATCAAACATTTTATTACCCCTAACAAGGTTTTATACCACAAAATACCACACTGTGAAATTTGTTGTAATCTTGTGGAAGTTACAAAGTTACAGGACTCCTATGGAAATGTTGTGCTGTGGATTTTGGGGGTCTATGGAGAGTGTGTCAAAATGGGAAGGTGTGGTATTATGGCACGGATTTCTATACAATGGATTGACTACACAAACAATAATGTAATAGATGAAATGAAGCTACCGGCGGGACATCTTGGACTAAAACCACCATACATTCCAAGAGACCACTGTTAACGGAAGTTGTATCCTGGGTGCCCGTTTTAGAGACAGCATCCCACACACGCACAATTTCTACAATACAAAGAGCTCCTGGATGGCTTGATTCTGTAGTTTTTTATGTCACGTATCCACCTTTTCAATTGAGACACAATTTTGTGTGTAAATGACCGGCTTATTAACCACCTGCTTGGGTCTTTTTGGATTACCAATATGGCCATCAGAGCTTCAATTATGAAGACCAGGTTTCCAATCCATTGTATAGAGATCGTGCTTATGGTAAGTGCTCACAAAATACCTTGCTCCTTACCTTGTTAGGGTTACCTTAAAGGTTCATGGCCCGACGCTAATAGCCTTGTCCCAGAAGCCCAGATTCTTTATGGAAGTGGTCAACATTTTTGGTATCAGAAGAAGCTACTATTTTTTCATTACCCTGTGAAATCTAGAGCCAAAGGATAGTATTGTTTGGAAGTTATGAGCGAAAATGTGTCCCATTTTGGTGACCAATATTAATTTTACACAGTACTCTATGGGGCTTACAAAATCACGTTTTTAGCCTCTCATATCAAAAATGGATTGAAATATCGCCGCGAAACTTTTAAATGGTCTTGGAGTAAAGGCCAATCTACAAGATGAAAAACTTCATATCCTTAAATGGGCCCCCCCCTTTAATTTATTCAATGTAGCTGTTAGATATAACAGTGCCTTCTTTGGGATAAATGCCTCAACTCTAATTCAGAAGGATAGAAACTGCCTATCTGTAATGAAAAACAAAAACCGTAGCATCCCATGTACATAAATGTTTATTTGTTAAGATACACAGAAAATAGGACAAATACAAATGCAGAATTATTGTTTGCCATTCATGTTTTTTATGTGTTTACTGAACAGTACAAAACATAACAGTAATATTTTTTATATTCTTATATGATAAAAACATTTTCAATATAACAGAGCTCGAATTGAGCAATAGTCTGATGCCCATTTCTATTTGTTAACTGTGTTCTGGCCAAGAATTTGTATTAAAGCCCAATGAACAAGGCCAATGCTAGCTTGCAAGCAAGTGTTCGATAAAGTTAAGGCGTTACCGCATGTATAAAAAAAAAAATATGCGTTACGGTGAGTTGCGTGCGGATATATCGATCACTTTCATACTGCAACACCGCACGATTCATTGGCAATCCGTTGAAATTAATTAACTTGATTGAGGTACGTAAGCGCGTTCGGGAAGAGACTGCAAGTCTTGCACCGCATATACCGCAACTCAGATGCTGTAAAGTAGGGGCGACCTGTAAGTGCAAGGCCTGAATATAATAGAAATCTTAGATTGCCCGTGTTGGGGGTCATTGGTTTGAGAGAGGGAAAGTCCCATATTGGATACCCCTGAAAACAATGACTGAAGAGTCTTGGAAAAGTTAACATTGGGGTCACACATTTAGAAAAAAAAAAGACATTCCTTTCATTTTTTAACACATTTAATATTTTACAGCTGCCTGCATTATTTTCACAGAAAATTTTACCCAAGATGGCAAAATTAGGGTATGCTTAAGGGAACAAAATTATTTTACCAGTCATGCAAAAAAAGACCAGACATCTGTGCTAGAATACACATTAAGGTGAAACGAGAGGATTCAATATCAGGTGTCCCTAAAAAATATCGAAAGTACTGAGTTTGCTCTGATGCAAAGCTTCATAAAAAAAACCCCATCTGAAATGATAAGCTGAGAAATGTTTCTTGGTACAAAAATTGTGAAAATTTCTAATTCGTTAGAGGAGCAAATACGAAATTCCTGCAAGCTTTATACGAACCACTTTTACACTTGTATACGCGGGTCACCGACCCCGTATGTCGCCGAAAAAATAAAAATAACAAATTGCCCAGCCCTATCCGATCGTCCACTATAGTGTACTGCGCCCTACCCTATACAACTCCATGTACTTAGGCGTTCTCGAACGCTACCGATCCGTAGAGAGGACCAAAATAATTGAAAGAAAGTTCGTGGGTTATGTTACCTTTCGGTATTTTTGATTACACGAGGAAAAATCAGATATTGGCATCGAATCACGTCCTCGGCGATATATACGAAGCGTAAGGACGTGTGTTATCGCATTGGCGTGACAATTCGTGCAGATTTTATGCACATGTAAATTGCGACTCGGCAGAATTCGGAAGACACGCAATGAGCGTACCAGTAATAGGACGTTAAGCTGAACTTCTGAATTTACGATAAAGAACGGACCAGTTGGGCGTTCTGATCGTAGTCTAAGATTCATTAGAACTTGGACAATTAACTTGCTAACAAGGAAGGACAGGAACTGGAAGTTTTTTGCAAGATAGACCTATTTTCCCAGCAGCAAAGACAGACAAGCCAGGTGTCTAATGCCAAACATCATGAACTCCGCATGCAGAAAGCTGAAAATGAGCAGAGTGCTGTTTAGTGACCGGCAACAAAGACAAGGTAAGCCAGTACAGGCACTATAATGCTACTAGTTTAACAAATGCCAGTAGTGAAAAGCCTACTACCAAAAAAAAGGTGGTATAGTATAGCAATGCTTCTCGGAAGTGATAAAATCAAAACGGAAAGGGGCCCAGACCTCCCAGGGTAGAGCAAAAGAATCAGATAACAAGCCAAGGGAGAGTCCTCCAAACACGGTTCAAGTGATAACAAGGACCAGGGCACGGGGAATAGATAGGAACAGCGTTTTTGAGAGAATGCAACAAGAAAAATGCAAAAATGATGAGTCAGATGTTTAAAGAAAACATGGCCAAAACGAAAGGAGGAAACTGGTAGGGAGCAAGAGGATTCTAGAAGTGCAAAACCGGGCTAGCGTGATAAAATGCAGTTATTACCGACAAGGATGCTATGACTTACATCCAGATTCAGAGATAGAGGATGAGCTAGTTGGACCCTCTAGTAGAGATGATCATGACAGCGAGGATATTAATTCCAACACTCGGGGAGGTTCAGGTCATTCCGAGCCACTTGCCCCTAGTATTGCTGGTACATCGCATACACAGATTCAAAAAATCTCAGAAAGAAATCCGTTGGTGTGGGGCCTCTGTTATGACACAACTACCATCATATTATGAGGACTTGGGATTGGATTCTCAGGATGAAACTCCAGCACACACATCTTATCTGGCCGATATTTCATAGCCCAAAGACTCCCGATATGCCCAGGCCTACCATGAGGGGTGAGGTGATGAAGGAGAAAGGGGATGAGATCGCAAAATACTCCATGTCGGGGAAGTAATTAGTCCATACACCTCAACTATGAATAGAATGTTCATGGTGAAGGGAGTAAGATTTTGAAAAATACGGTAGAATTCCCAAGATTGACGAGGAATATACAGATATGGTTTGCGGCAGCAAAACCAAGTTCACCGGGTAAATTTGGGAATAAAAAAGGTTCCCTCAACTGAACCATTGTTGAAAGATAAACAACTTCACGTTTATAGCGGAGAGTGATCTACCAGAAGTGCGATGAGTCGGCAACGGGTGGTACTTAGAGCTGCGTCACATGGAGCACTGATTCTAAATGCAGCAAACCACAGTGATTTCATCAGAAGTTCCAACCAGCAGGAGGCTTTAACCTTTTAATTTTTTTTTTCTTTTTTAAAAAACAGCTGTGAAAAATGTAAGCAATTTCAAGTTGGCTGATGCCCGGGTTCGATCGTTAATGACAACCAGGTAGTTACGCGAGGCGGTATGAATGTTATTTTAGGTTTGAAGCGCTCGCGTCATACCGCGTTTTGACTTGCGTGCGCGCCTGCCAACGGTGCGGTAGCTTGAGTATGACGTTGCGTTCAGAGGGTTGTTCGATGGTTTTCAATGAGTGATTGCAGTCCTTTCTTGTTGTATTTAGCCGTTAATTGGCGTTAAAAATCGCGAAATTGGGTTAAAGAGAACCTTAAAGATAATTGCTGTTTAAGCATGAGAATAAAGGTATGATTTTGGGAAACCTTCGGCGGAGTTCTTCCACGAAAAAATAATGTGGTGTCGCCGGGTTCAATTGTCGTAAAGAGGTACCGGTTCCCAAAATCTATACCTTTATTCTCTAATTCCATGGTTGCCTTTCAGGCTTGGAATCTAGTGCTGACGTGCAGTCACGTTACGGCTCGTCCATAAAGCAAGGAGAACGGATGTTTTACTTGTCACAGATCACTTTCAAAGACCCGAATGCGCAGGGACTGAACTATTGAAATTACCCTGGAGAAGAAACTTGTTTCATGGTGAATTTTCGACAAGATGCATAAATTTGCTACCCACTGGCTAGAGATGTGCTAGGGAACTAGTGACTGAAAGCGATTTCAGCACCTTTTGTCCCTCAAAGAGACGTGCTGAATTCTCCCCCCAAAGGTCCACCCCACCTAAGAAACAGGCAACCTATAATCAAGATGGTGGGGTAACCGACAGTCTTACAGGTGACTAGAACCCCAGACACAGAAGGGACGTCAAGTATCATTTCAGAAGGATCGCAGATCACAAGGAATCTCAACACGCTGATAAGCCCTTCTTTACCAATAAGGGAAGGGGGGAAGAAACAGGACTATGAAACACACATGCGACAGGTCAGTGGGGGGAAAAGACTACACAAATTTGTTCAAAGTTGAAAGAAATCACAAACGATTCAATGGGTATTAGACACCCTGTCACAGGGGTACCAAATAGACTTTCTGAGACAACCACATGTCTGCAAAACATAATAGCTACCCGGTGTGTTAGATCTCGTCAGAGATTAGTATTAAGAAGTAAAGTCTTTGTTAGGAAAAAGACCGCCATAGATCAGTTTCACAAAGCGATCTAGGATTTTACAGTCGAATTTGTGTGAGCCCAAAGAAAGATCGGAGGCAAAAGGTTTATCCTAAACGTAAAGCCTCTGAACCAAAAAATTCAGCAAAACAACAAAAACAGCGGTTCAAGCTGCAAACAGTCGACTTCCCAATATGCAAGGCTTAAATCAAGGGGGACTGGGTCGCAAAGCTCGACTCAAAGAGGCGTACTTCCACATACCAGTTCACATAGATCACAGGAAGTATCTAAGGTTCTCTGTAATGGGAAAATGTACCAGTTCAAAGCCCTTTGTTTCGGCTAAACCACCCTCCCCAGAGTGTTCACAAAGATAAAATGGCGGTGGCGGTGGTAGGGGCATACCTTCACTCTTGCCAGATATCTCTCTATTCTAGTATTTGGACGACTGGCTGATAAGCGCAGGTTCATTCACCGAAGCTCAGAGAAAGATTGCAGGTAGTGATAGATACTGTTCAAAGTCTGGGGTTACTAATAAACCAAGGAAACAAATCTCAGCTTCTTTCCATCCCAGAAAATAGAATATTTGGGAATAAAATTCTAGACCTCACTCTAGGGATAGTAAAACCTACAGAAGAAAGATTCAAACATCTAGTTCTAGCCTTGTTCAGATTTCAAAGTCGCAAGACTCCTTCCAGCAGATGGTTTTAAGGGTCCTGGGGACTGATGGACAGAATGTTATAGGACCTAGTCCCTTGGGCCAGCGTCTTCACATGAGACCGATACAGTTGTATCTTTTATCTCAATGGCGCCCTCACTCCAGGACATAGAGGAAAGAATTCAGATCAATCAGTCATTGAGACACATCTAGATTGGGATGGAAGTCAGAAAGAACTTCTTTCCAGGGGACAGAACTTGAGGTCCAAGAAGAAATGCACAAGTATGACTGATAAACAGAAGCATCACTCGTCGGATGGGGCCCGCCATATAGGCAAAAAATCCAGATCGGGACTGTGGTCAGAGAACCACAGCCTAAATGAGAACATTAATTGGATGGAGAAGATGCAGGCAGTATTTTAGGCATTCAGCATTCAAAGATCTACTCAAGAACAAAGGTGGTCCTAGTAAGATTGGACAACACAACTGTCGTATCCTATATAAACAAAACAGGGGCGGACAAGATTCCAGACCTTTGTTCTTGTCATGGAAACTTCTTGAGGGGTGCATGGATCAGAACACAATTATACGAGCAGCTCACATCCCAGGACGGTTGAATGTGATAGCAGACAGTTAGTCCAGAGGGATCCCATCCAGTCAAACAGAATGGTCATTAGCAACCCACAACAGTGAATCAAATATTCATGACTTGGGGAACATCCCCACATGAATGTCGCATCAGCAGAGGAAACAAAAAAATTTTTTTTTTCCCACAGTTATAATGTTCACTAGTTCCAGATCCGAATGCCCCTTGGAGTTGGATTGAATTTTTACAATTTCTTGGAAGGGCATAGTTGCCTACGCCTTTCCTCCTCCGATAGTAATGAACAGGGTACTGAAAAAGATAAGGGAGGAGAGTTGCGTGGTGTTACTGATTGCCCCACTGTGCCAAGACAGCCTGGTTCCCAATGATTCTGGATCTACTTGTAGCATACCGCTAAAACTACCCAAACAGTCACAAACTGTTTCTCAGTGTTTCGGGGAAGGTTCTTCACACCGGACCCAGAATCCCTGAATTTAGTTGCGTGGAAACTGTCAAGAGACAGAAGGTTGCAAGAGGATTTCTGACAGAACTTGCAAAACCACTATGGCATCGCCAGAGGACAGAGCACATCTGGAACTTACGATGCCCGAATCAATAAGTCCGCAGCTGGTTGTAAAGAACGGAATGTTAATCCCATTAGTTCAGATGTTAACCAGAGGTTGCAGAAATTTATTACAGGAAATTGTTCGATACGAATACGTTAGCCCACAACTATTGCGGGTTACCAATCGGCAATTTCTGTGTACATCACGGTTTCGATGGAAAAACATTAGGCCAGAATGAGGACTTGCGTACTCTTGTAACTGGTATGTACCAATTGCGTCCTGCAAAAAGAACCTTGCTCCCAAAGTGGAGCATACCACTGGTGTTAAATATGCTTCTTAAATCGCCCTTTGAACCCCTTAGAGACAACAGAAGATTAAGTTTGTAACACTAAAGGACAGTGTTTTTGGTTTGCTGTCACTTCTGGCAGACGATTGAGTGAGATTCAGGCCCTTTTTTGTCAGCTGATAATCAACATCTCAGATGGGAAAAAAGGGGTAATGGTGGAGGAGTGAGGCTATTAACTAACACACAGTCCTGCCAGAATGAATATTTAAAGGAATCCTGGGAAAGATATTTTCCTTTCGAGTTTGACCCGGTTTGTTCTGATACTGAGGAAGGTCTTTGAGTTACTATGTAGAGTCGAAAGATATATCTGAGAGGACAACGGCACGCCAGAGGAAAAAACTCTAGGATGTTTTTGACATTCAAGAAGGGTGCAGTGCATGGTGCATCCAAGGATTCTATATCGTTGGATCGTGGAGACGGTTAAGATTGCTATGAGCTGGCAGGGAATGAGGATTTTACCACCGCAAGAGCTCATGACACACGCGCTCTGTCGTCCTCGGGGGCTCTGTTTCACAGGGGTTAAGTTGACGAGATCATGGGGCAGCCTTTTGTCAACTGAGACACTTAACCTCATTTTACTGAGGGAACATCATTTGGGACACGATGCTGCCTTTTCATTATCTTTAGGAATGACAAGGCAAGAATGTGGAAGAAACAAAAGGAAAAGAAAATTACTTAAAAAAGTAAGATTGCCACATTATCCTGAGATTTATATCACAGTGATTACAGAATATTAATAATTGTACATGCAGGATTTAGACATGGTGAGATTTTTTCTCCAGAACATTTACGTTTGGAAGAAGTTACAGTTAATTCTGATACCAAGAATTTTATTCAGTGTTACCTTGTTACAGTTAACATTGGTTTTCATTGTTACAACCCTTTTTGAATGGGTATTAGTTGCGACAGTAATAGAGTGTATAATTTTAGTTTTGTGTAGTTCGTTAGATATGTTTTCCTAGGGGAGGGTTTTTACTTAGGACGTTGATGACAAAAATGGATGCAGTTCAGTCTGGCCATCTTACCACCTCGGACCAGCCTATGAAGTCCAGAGTGTACCAAAGTGTAAAAGTGGTAAGTATAAAGGATTGCAGGGAAATTTAAATTCCAATTGAAAATAGGTTTTTACCAGATAGTATATACTTACCCACTTGGGTCTCTCCCGCCCGTCCATCCCCACAAGATGTTGCCTGCATTATCCTACCGATAGTAACAGGAGTCATATAGGGTAGGGCCGCAGAGTACACTATAGTGGACGATCGAAGGATGGCAATTGTTATTTTTTTTTTTCGGGCGAAATACGGGTCGGTGCCCGAGTATACCAAGTGTAAAAGGGGTAAGTATAAAAGATTAGGTAAACCAACAACCTATTTTCAAAATTGGGAATTTAAATGTCAGCAAATACGATCGTTCTTTGGAATATTCAAGTTTTCACCTACACGGAATATATCAAACCATTCTATTGTTACTTATTTTGGTATGGATGTTTGAATTTTAGAAAATTATTTTCTTGCACGCGCTGTATTACCAATTTTTAAAACGTATTCTAACAATAAGAGTTCTTTCTCAGTCACGCAAAGGGGGCGAGAAAAACCTTCTATTTTAACAACAACAGTAAGACACAATTGCCATGGAATTCCAGTTTAGGACGATCTTGACATCATCCTTCCAAATCAATGGAAATAAACGGTGAAATTTGTTAAACAATTGCAAAAAAAGGAGGTTGTAAATTCTTATTATAATGATATTATGGGCTTATTTTATTTCGTTCGTAAGCATCTGAGGGTCGTGTTGTGTAATGTACTGTCATGTGTGTTTGGTGGCAGGATGCCCCCCCCAGTAATGGCGGCGGCGACCGACGTAGAGGTGTCCTTTCGAGGCTTCCCAGTCGGATTCGTGTATTAGCTATAAACACTGAGTAGCACAGGTATTCCTCCGACCCGGGGGGGACGTTGGGAGTCGTGGAATTCCGTGGCTTGACACATAAAAGTTTGCAATAAAGTTCACCTGCTTCATAGATCATGGTTGAGATAGGGGCAGCTCTTGCCATAACACATTTGATGCAATAAAAGACAACAATAAGTCTTGGAGGAAAAAGTTTATTTTTTTTTAAACCTGTTTGTTTCTGAAGTTTTGCGTATGAAGAGTGATCAAACAGGTTAGTGATCGCTTCCCATTCACCCGCTAGTAATTTATTATACGGCGGGCCGGAAAGTGTGTATTCTGTGTAACAGACTGCGAAAAAATTATCTACATTAGTACTGCGCGAGATCTTAACGTTATTCAGTCCGTCATTAGCGAATGATGCAAATGAAACTAACTCTCAAATATCTCTGGAAAACGAAGGGGTTTCTATGGAACTTTTTGCATCAGAGGGTCCGGTTACTATCGTTTTTGGTTTTTTAATATGTATCGTAATTGGGTACTGAACAACCTATAGAACTTAGCGAGGAAAATTGAACGTTTTTGTAGGTACTTCGGTGCTCGCAAAGACGGGAAAAAGTGAACACGCAATCGCTACGGGCCGCATCACTTTTCCCACAACGCCTTCGGTATTATTCAAGTATTGAGAATTTCAAACGCTGGTTTCAATTTTACGCCAAACTTTTTTTTTTTCAATTTTAGAAACAGGATATAGGTACTTACCGGACCACCGTTACTGTCTCAATTTTTGACAAATAACATGTTGGCACTTACGATTTTTCGGATTGGTAGTACTCATAGAGGATTGCAACGGGCTGTGGATTTAAATTGATTGGTTGAGTTGAGATGGCTGAATTGAGTTAATGAAAGAAAAGAATGGTTTACTTGGCTGAGTGAGTTGGGGGTTACTAGTTGATATCTTGACTCAGTTGAGTCATCCCAAATCAAACCATCTAGTGAATACAACTTCTGTTGCAAATTCTTGAGTATAAATAATGCTGCTGGACGATTTTTAAAAAGGGAAATGTGGGCGATTCAATTGGGAATGTCGAAACTGCAGGTCAGGCATTTTTTTTTTTTAAAGGAGTAACATGACATGGTAATGTAAACAAAAAAAAAAAAAAAAACACAGCTAATTGGTATTTACAATTCTGGTGGTATAAGAACAACCAAAAGACAAGCTGTTACCGGCTTTTACTAACCCTCCTTGGCTCTTAATAATTGTGAATTTTTATGCTGGTAAAGGTGTTGTTCCGTTTATGGTATGTGTTCTCTACGTGATATGGGAGCCTGGCACTTGCACATTACACCCATCAAGGGACCACGGGGAAACAAACTTTGCGGTTTTTATGGTAGGACGCAAAATGCATGTTAACAAAGCCCATTCAATACTGTGGCTAAAAAGTGGTAACCAATAATAAAACGCGGTTTTTTGTTCTATCTTAGGATTGAAATGGATTCGAGGGCTCAAAATTTCAGGCGACAATGAGAAAATACGGCCTTTCATCTGATATCCAAAATCGATACTACTTCCGGGTAAATCAGGGGGGTCCAAAGACGATCGGAACACGCCCCTTTAAATGCAATTAAAGAGGTTCTATACCGTACAGGGCCACTTTTTAGATGAAGGGCTGTGACCTGATCGCTAATATAGCCTAGTTCCCAGAACCCCAGATTTTACCGGAAGTGGTTAAAAATTTGTATTGAAGAAAGTTTTATCATTTAACCCTGTGTGAAATCTTAGAAACCAAAGGATGTTTGTTTGGGTGATCAATATCTAATTATTACAGAGTACTTTTGGGGCTACAAAAAAACTTTTAGCTCTCACGCATCAAACCGGGTTTGACATTGCGTTCACAGTTTGGTTTTGGGGTGAAAGCCTTCTATCAGATGGTAACTGATATAGTGTCACCCCACTTTACGTCATTTAAGCTAACAGAGGAGGGGGGGGGGGGGAGACAAAGAAATGCTCTTCTTCTCTCCGAGTCTGCTTGCTAAATTTGGAATTTTTACAAGAATATTACGTTCTACTTTTCAAATAATTATTTTAGGACACCATAAAGTATGAGTGTAAGAAAAGCCTAACATGGCAATATGGTATGTAACATTTCTTTGATTCTCGGATTCGGCTATTAGAGGGTGGTTAAACTTCCAAAAGCAATAGGACAGGCAATTGAGCAAAAAAAAACAAACAAACAAAACAAACAAAAAACAGAGAGACCGACAGAGGGACAGGACTTTTAAAAAATTAATATGAACAAATTACCAAAGAATTAATACAAAATGAATAATAAAAATCACTGAATATTAATGAAATTGATAAATGAATAAGGGAAAGAAAGAAATTAACGAGGTTAGAAAACTCCTGAAAAGAGAAATTGGAGGAGAGGAAAAAACAGAATTCAATTGGTTTCAAAGAAAACGCGACGTGATTGCTGTACTACGACCTCGTCAAACAAAATTAATTGTGTTTGCAACGTGACATTTAAAAGTGCATATTGCCTGAGGTGGGGAACCACCAACCATGGCATACGTGCCATGTTAAAGGCCAAACTGGATTTTAGGATTGTGTGTGCAGGTTGTCGTGTCGTGGTGGTTGTGGGTGTATTGTGGGTGAGGGTGGTGTGTGTGTTGTGTGTTGGATGTCTTTAAAGGGCCATCATTACCCGAAATGAATAAAGAACAAATAGAAACGTACCTGTAACTCCAGCATAGTAGGGTTCCAAATTAGAAGACAAATTTTTGGCAGTGTTTTTAAAAAAAAAAAAACAAAAAAAATTTACCGTCGTAAATGTATGTATTGCTTTGTTAGTAGGACTGATCCATATGGTTCCTAGCAGCTTATATCAGGCTGGAATTTCGCGCCGATCCGCAGCCACCGAAATAACGTTAGAAAAACCATTGCTTTTGGAGATTTCTGTCGTGCACGACTAGAAATTACAAACCATCATATTATCACATGAAGACGGCGTAATTCGGCTTATTCATTTCGGGTGGTGCTGAAACATTGGTAATTAGCATACCCAAATATGAAAAAAACCAGGGTTCAAAAAAATTGGGGGCGGTTCTTCAGGAATGTCCTCATTCTCTTTAAGTTTGCCGTTAGCTTTAAATCAAACAAATGTGTTAATCAGTCCAAGTGACCTTTGACCCCAATTACGATTTCCACACAGAAGATGCTTGTCATGATGATATGTCATGCAGCAACACAGTTCTGACCACAAAAAAAACCTCCCTATTGAAGCTGTATAGCAGATTTAGTGAAAAGTCCGATTGGACAATTCACGCATGTGTATAGTACATTTTCGGGTGGACTGACATAAGTATACACAGAACCGAATCTGTGTGTACATTGTACGTGTCATGCAAACCATCTTGACCGCGCCACCAAACACGGTCCCTGATATAATTATGACAGCATCAATAATCCAATTGAAAGCTATTGATTTCTCGTCCTCAAACTTGGTTTCACTGCTGGAAAATAGCCATGCTTATTTGCTATGTCACCTTGAATTTTTAAATTACTATGTCACTTGCAATGATGACACTGTGGGATCAGGAATGATCTAAGTAATAACGACAACATAGTAGATATCACTAGTCACATTATATCGCGCATAATCTACATTATAGGAGTACTTTTCAACCCTCAAGTTCCGGGATTGACTCATGGCGGCACGGTACTGAAATTAAAAACAACACAAACACTGAACAACAGGAAGTCTTATTTAATTCGTTTTCAGCTTCCGAAAGCCGAGACCATACCGGATTTTCCAATTATCATTGCGAATATAATGTTTACCACTTGAGGTCTAAAAAAGTCTCTCGAACGTCTTGATGAAACACAATAAGAATTCACAATCTCCCCAAGCTGTATCGCCAATATCAAATATGACGTCATCAAGCAGTAGTGAGAGTAATGAGCGGCGCTTTTGCATTGGTAAAATGTATTGAAACGTTTGTCTTTACGGGGCTTGAAGCGAGTTATTAATACAAAAACGTACTGGCGGGGATGGCAAACCAGGACTGGAGTGGGTAGAACACAGAGGCCTATATAAAACAGTTATAGTACATAACAAATATAAAATACAGTGCAATATAACCACCCAAAATTGTTTTTTTTTTTTTTGGGGATTATTTTGGAATCACAAACCGCCCGTTTGTAATTCAATTTCTGTCAGAAACAGTTACTGCGTTCTCTGCCAGATGAAAGATACCAGATTTTGGACCATGTCCAATAAGAACGGTAGCGGATCTAAAATATAACTTGTTTAAAATGGGTGATAATTTCGGAAGTAGTGACATCGTTATCTGACAAGAATTTTGTGAAAACAAGTCGAGCAGCGTGACGGTTTATTGATTTTATGTATTACCATGAGCTTGTAACAATCATAGTATTTAAATTAATGACAAACATTAATTGAATATTTTGAGCGAGAATGGAACATGAATAATTAAAATAAGTAATGCAGTAGGCAAGCTATACACTGCCAAACAGTGCTTAGAAATTAAAACTTTTATAAACACTATCTGCCCAATGTCTCAACATTTGTAAAATGTCGTTTAATATCTAAACCACCTTACAATTAACATGTCTAAAATCTAAACATGTTTTTTAGGTATTTCACATTAGGTGTTTATACATTTGATGCCAAGGTTTAGGAATTAAACATGTCAAATCTCTAAAACCACTAATTGCACCACGTTTCCAAACACTGTTTTTGCCGTGTATGGTAACTTCATAAGGTAATAACTGCATGCAATCGAGTCTACATACCGTTGAAATGAAGGCCCACTTCATCTTACGTTAATTCAAATTCACACCGCACGATCTTTATGGTTTGTTGATCAGTAGAATTTGTGATGCCACGGCCATCTGCGGAGAAAACATTTCCGTGAAAAATGATTCATGTCAGCAATAGCCTGAAGTAGCAATTATAATGTAACTATTGTCTTAGCAAAGATATTGGTTGGTAAACGTTTAGTAAACGGAAAACCTAAGTCAAAAGTCCGGCCAAAAAGGCGTTACCAATATCGTGTAATAAGTTTCAATTTTTGTCTATGATATATGGAAGACAGTTAACCAAAATCAATTTAGCATTTGAGCTAAAAGTATTGTACCAAGTAATATGGATGAGAACGCATACACGTCAACGATACCTTTCGGGGAAAAAAACTATTGGAAAAAACTATGGTGGTATATGTGTCGGAGGTACAAAAATATTTGAAGAAAGTGTTAATTTTTAAGCTAAATCAAGTGGGTCGATTGAAGGTGGTCGAAAGGTAGTTCCATATTGCATATGTTGGACAAGAGTGAATGAGATGAATTATCTGGCCAAGTTATATTTAACCACAAAAAATACGGCAAATGGATAGAAATTGTTGCTAAGTTGGTGAGAGATACCCACTTGGATTAAGAGCTCATCTTTTCGATCATTTCATTTTATTTAAATATCACGTATAAAAGGTAACGTGGCAATGAGCAAGGGCGAGACCAGGAACTTTAAAAATCCGTTAAGGGGAAGATAATTCAGCCCCAAGTTGATTTTATATATTTTAGGATAAACCAGGGCTCTAACACCAAAACACCACCCAAGCTGGACGCGCCAGTGATAAGACGTATTATTTCCGGCATTTTTACCAAATAATCGAAAGCAGGAGAACATTGTTTTAACCGTTCAAACTAAAGAGTTTATATTCCCAAAAACCACGAACCTAAAAATAAGTACTATTAAAATATTAAGTCTTATTTTCAGGAAGGCCCAAACAGGTAAAACTGGAAGTTCAAATCATAAACAAATGTGATTTAAAAACAAGAACTAAAGAAAGCAGAACAAACAAAATGCAATTTCCTCGAGTGGTTTGTTAGCAAAATGAGCCTCGCATACAAGGGTTAATTTTCGACATATCAGTGTTGAAGGAATTGTCTGCTGTAGAATGTACATACGTTGAGAAAAACTATTTTTATGTGATGTTGATACCGTTACATGTATTATGCAAATGAACATGTATTTGCTTATTATACTCCTACTGTTTGATGACGGGTGGCATGATCGATGCCCGGGATCGATGTAGCTATACATACGACCTCAAAGTCCCCGTTAATGTTGATGTTGCGGGGGTCCAGGAAATGCTTTTTGTGACTGGAATCACGAGACTACTTATGTTGATAGGATCGCCCTTCTATGAATGCCGTTAACAGAAATTTAAAAACCACTATAAAAAACTTCAGTCTCAACTGTTGTGTGCTGGATAAAGACTAAAACAGAACCACACCAGTGAGACTGGTGTTTTGTGTGTATATTTAGTATCTGGGGGGGGGGGGGGAGGGGGGAGGATGGGATGGGATCGGGATCAACACAAATGACCATACAGGGATCGTGCCACAGACATCCGGTCCCATTTTCAGCCTTCTGGGTATATCAATGACCCCTGTTCAGGCCCAATTTTAGTATAGCAATTTTTCTCAAAAATTTTCTGAATTTGTTGGAAAGTTAAGTCATTTCGTCAATCTGAAACCACAATTTTCTAAAAAATTTTTTGTTTTTGGAAATTAGTCAAATTTCTCAATCTGAAGCAAAAATTGTTCAAATTTGCTTAGAATGTCAACATTTTCGGTGAAAATGGCAAATTTGGGTTTAAATTTGGACCAAATTTGTATCTCTGGTATAGCTATGGGTCCCTTTGGACATATTAAAATGGTATAGATATGGTGCCTACCTCCGAGTCGCGGAGGACACGTCCCTACCCAAAATAAAGTTGAGGCACCCCCTCCCCCCGGGAGTATCTCCTGGTCTCGTTGATTGAATCCACTTGGATCCTGGTGTTGTTTTGGGGCGTGGTAACGTACGCGCTACCCGCTCGGGTTTTGACCTACTTCTCAGTATCAGTGTTGCAGAATGCCACAAAACATTTAGTGCCTCTGGTATCTCTAAAATCTACAGTGATGATAGTTTTGGATCATATGAAATTTTACGTCATATGAATATATATACTCAAAAGGATTAGGCCCAGAGGGTGTTTGACTAAATCCCACATGATGCATAGCAATGTGCCTATACCGTACTGTACTAAAAACACAATGTCAGTTTACTTAGGGATAACAAAGTATTTCAAACAGTTTACGAAAACAAGGCATTCATAACATGCTAAAAATCCCTAAAGTACTAACGCTTTGGGGGTAAAATGAGCATTAAAGTCGGGTTTTTTATGTGTAAAGAATAGGATTTTTATGTGCATCACATGACCCTATGAGGTGAAATTTCCCAAAACTGTTTTATGCATTGTGGGAATTGACTCAAACCACCCTCTGGATTAGGCCTAACGAAAACCGTTAAGGCGTTTACACAAAGATGTGAATGTTCCATAATGGTATGTAGATTCAAATTAAATTTTGTTATTTAAGTGGTGATGGCCCTTCGAAAAGAAAAAATATATGTGTGATCGCTGGGGATCCTTTAAATAGTACAATGCAAGAGAGATTCTTATTATACACAACCCACACACCACACACACACCAAATATATTAATATATATATATTATATATATTATATATAGTATATATATCTTTAAGCGATAATTATACTAACAATGGCTATTAAGGAAGCAGTAATTCCATTATTTGTAGATATCCTATCCCGATGTCCTCGATGGGTCGTTGACGGTGTATTCCTTCTTGGGAGGGGGGACTCCCTATGTTATCAAGCCTTCGCTGAGTATAGGGGTCCTATTCACTAGGAACCTCTGTTCCGTATGACACGGGGCTCGCCGGCTTGAAGTCAGCTTCCCTACTTGCAATGTTGGCTGGATTTGTCTCTGTGGGTGTAAAACATACCATAGTGTTATTATTAAGAGTCTAGTAAGGTAGATAGGATATTTACGATGAGTTCAAAGAACACGACCCAGCCCAGCGTGCCGCAAAATACCCCCTCATAACACTTATTGTGTATAAGGTCTTGTGCACTCCCGTTGGTCTGTATGGGGAGGGGGCGCACAAATTCTCCCGCCCCAAAATAAAAAAAATACTTTCCCGAAGGACTGCTTTCCATAAAAATTTGGTAATAATATGGGACATAAATACATTTAATGCTTTGATGAAACAAAAGTGCTTATTAGAGGTAGTTAGTATATAGGCTGATAATGCATGGCCGATTTGATTTTTTCCACCAAAAGATGCGCAGCATGATATTTAAAACAATTCAATGAATTTTGGGCAAAAATAAGGTAGCGTTAAAAAATGGCGCGTTTTTGAGAAAAAACAATGTGAGTCCACAGGACTCCGTTCACTAAGTGGTATCATTTATGTGACTTTGACTCCAATCTGAATACTCTCTGTTATTAAGGGACATGAGATTTTCTGCTACGGTATACAAATCTCTTATCATTTTTAAACTTACAGCTGCCGAGAATATTTGAATTTTAAATTTCAAAAAACCAAAATTTTGATAATTTTAATATTTTTTTCCAGGGCTCTGAAGCATCGCGTTCACATTTCCAAAGGTTTTGTACGTATACAGCACAGACAAGACCCACCCCCGTTGTGTTGAAAATGAAATGCATTCATTGCTTTACAGAAAAAGATTTCTGTTTTTTGTGCACATGGATGTATATTGCATTTTTAAACCTTTAGCGCAGCAATGGATATGATATCTGCAGGAGCTTAAATGATGATGTCTGTCTGTCGGTTGGTCAGATAATCTGTGTTTCTGTTCTGTCGGTCGTAGCCTGCTTGATCTCTTTGGAGATCCGATCTTATACCAAACATGGTCTGTTTGCCGTGTTTTGTGGACAAAAATAAATATATTTATCATCATTTTTATGATTAAAAACAAATCAAAATGTGTACAGAGTTGAGAACAGTGCTCCAAAAAAGCGGCACGCAAGACCAAATTTGAATGAAATGGATACTTAAAATGCAAAAGGAAAAATAAAAATAATATTATAAAAGCACAATGCACACATGCGAAATACCTATCCATTAGGACGCATACACTCCACACACAACTCACATGCACACACATACGGAAAACACAACACACACAAACAAACACACACAAACAAACACACACACCCGCCTACACCAACATACGCATTTGCATCAAAACCGACCTAAACACTCACTACATTACGGACCACCAACAAACTTGCAAGCATAAACCCAGAGCTCTGATACACCCAAACATGCAAACGCAATACCTACATACAATACCAAACATTAAAGATCCCAGGAAATGAGATGATAAACCTACTCCACATCTTTACGGGGCATTTCATCCCATAAAACAGGGCCACAAAAGAATACACTACCATTACCCGTGACATCATTAGTGAAACTAATGAATTTTCAGTCAGTGCCATGAATAGATTCAACAACAGTCACATGGAATTTTATATTACTCTCTGAAAAATCCAACACAATAGTTTTCACTAATGATGTCATCACCAACGGCAATAGTGAATGCTTTCTCGTCCCTCCTTGTAAACTTGACACAAACCATCACATCGATTCTATTTGCATTCCTGGGCCCTTTAAGAGACTTTGTGATAAAAAAATAGACATTGTAAAAAGTGCCTGAATTCTAAAACAGGTTGGTTGATCCAAGTCGGCACAATAGCCAACTTGGACAGGGATCGCGAAGTGCTTAAGGTTGACAGGCTATTTGCACTGATTAAGAATTCTTTGAGTCTATTAATATTTTCAGACTAATATTCCTCAAGAAGCCAATTCAATGGCAATTATACTTACTTATAGCCAGAATTCAATAGCAGCAACTAAAGGGGCATAATGTATTTATTGCATTGACATTATGAACCTTATCAATGCCAATTCGGAAAGGCGACAGTTCAACCCCTGGAAGCTTTTATGGGATTTTTCCAAAATAATGCAGATGTCAGGAATGAGATTTGTGACTCTGGCTACCAAGTTAGAAAAATTAAGGAGAACTTCCACCGCTATTCTCTGATTCCAGGGTTGTTACATAAATAAGGATATTGTTGTCTCCATGTGTACCGTCATTGTTCAATCGCTGTTGGCAAATTATTGAGGACATGGTGGAGTGTTTCGCGGTTTCCGCAAGCTTTGCACTTATCAGAAGAAATACCCCATCTTTTGAGTTGGCCTATTATTGAGAGTGCCACCGTCACCAAGGCATTGTCAAAAAAGTTCAAAACACCATACGGATATTATATCTAAATACTTTTCCAATGGTAAGACTTTACGGCAAGAATGATCAAGAACCAGCATTGAACCGGGAGAGTTCTTATAATGACATGCGAGTCCCACGCGAGTTCCCAGCATTGTGCACTTGAACCTGAGGTAGTCTTAAAAGCTCTATTTTGAATCGTCTTCAAAAAAGTTTTGCCTACCTTGATTAAAACGGGTTCAATTAACAGGTGACAGAAAATATCGTTAACATATAATAATTCATTACCATTAATATATTCATTGCCTATTAATAATATTAAATTGATTCACATTCAATCGATTTTTCCTAATCCAAAATTATCTCTAGAAATTCGGGTCTTTGTCAGGACAATGGTTGTCGAGAAGTCCCTCCCTTAAAGGGGAATAATGGCATGAAAAAAATGGACATAATGAAAAGGTATCCTTATGAAATTATCCACGGTTGAAAAACAATTTGGAGTTACATTCGTAAAATCATGCTCATTAGTTTCCCTTTTATTTAACTTTTAGGAGCTCTGGGCGATAATAACTGGTACTCCCGATCATAACATCAGAAAATGATTTTTAGCCTTTGATGAATGTGAATGAAAAACCATTTGTCCTGAGTGGGGAATGCTGATTGTTTTTCAAAGACCTATAGCTATTGAGCTTTTCAAAGTGGGGAAACACACATGTCATTACTGCATTCACTTCTTCTTCTTATTGTTATCCAAACACAGTGGTTCTCGAATATGATCCAGCCAGAGGATGGGTTATAACGTTGGCCGGCTTCACTGAATTTTGCAAGGTTCTTGTCTGTGCATTGTTTGCCAACCTTGGGTAGATCAAGAAATGTCCCATCTGTCTGTGGTTGCTTGTACCACAACACAGGTAGTGTCATGATCTGCTTCCAGGTTGCCTCACTAGGCAAGGAAACATCTAGATCGGCGGTTCTGGTCCCTCAATCTGTTGAGACTCGTCATTCAGCCCAGAGGAGTAAGCAGCAGGTGGAAGAGCCACAAGGTTCAATAACAATAGATGTTTCCTGTTGATAGCAGGTCTTTCTTGGAAGGCGACTTCTCAATTCCGTCGAGACTGTTGTCAAGGGTGGGACTTTTGCTAAACTCTTTGCATTTAAAGAGACTATTGAGGGAGAATTCAGAAAAGAAGCGCCCCCAATTTTTTTCGAACCGAGGTTTTTGCATATATGGAATGCGCTTTCCAATGTATTAGATCACACCGAAGTGAATAGGGCTCTCTCAAAAAAGTGAAGCCACTTCAATTTGAAAATCGGAAAAACAAAGTCGCGCAAAAATGTAGTTATCTACATTTTTATTAGCTAACATATATACAATCATGGAACAACAACAGTTATGAACACCACTGTTCCCAATATTTTACATTTGAACCTTCAAATTAAGTGTTTTTCTGTTTTTGGGACTTGTATATTACGTTATCCGTATGGCATCTCGGAATAAATTTTGATTTTCAAAAGAAGTGTTAACACTTGAATTCATGAATACTCACTTAATGGTGCGAGACATATCAGGCAGTGTAGTGAAAGCAATAACTGGTATGATACAAATTGGTACTTTAAACGGCAGTCCTTTTACGTCTATTTGTATTTTTTTATCGATATTATGAAAGTTTTCAAAACAAGACAAGTTTTTTCAATACGGATAGTACCTTGATATTCTTAGGGGCTTAAATTACTTCATTGATAGCATATTTAACCTCTTTTAAAATTCAAGTATCACTTGCATGAAGTACGATTGTAAATCTATTTCAATTATCCTCGTTTTCACGTTGTTGGTATCGATAACGTAATAAATCATAATGCAGTAAATAAAGATTTGAAATCCACTTTCAAATGCTTAAATAACGACAGTGAGGAATCGTTAAATAGGTGGTTTTTTTACTAAAAACAATGACAAAATGTAGCTTCCCTTTCTTTCGAAATTAGGTTATTTTGGTTCTTTTATTGAAACCACATCTAGGTCTATATCTCTAAATAATCTTTTTCAAAAAGCTACTGCTTTCACACCGCAGTAATTTCTGTATAGTGTCTCCATTTTTGCCCTTATACCAATCCGTGTCATATTTGTTATCACTTTATTTCAGGTGAAATCGCATTTTCCCACAGAGCAAGCGGCTGCCATTTTTCTTTCGTTTTCTTGGCTTGTGGCTTCTTTGGAGAATACAGCCATATTTCCTTCTTTTTGTGACTCGGGTGGTAAATTCAGCTCTTTAGTATATAATATGTCTGGACGCGGTTTAGCTCCGTGAGGCTGGGTTGAGCGACATCCGACAGTTTCTTCATTTTTACGAACCGCTAAAAACAAAAATAAGAATACTAATTTTACTGATGTATATATATATGTTCAGATTATAACATATCATTTCAAACAGTGGATTTTAAACAGCCGACACTGAGGTCTATAGGCCTTCTTCTTTCCCGGGCCTATCTATTAGTCGCGGAAAGTAGACTTAAAACTTCTATGTTTGATCGTTCACACAAATTCTATAATAACCATCACCTTTTAAAGACTTGTGAAGAAAGATGTAAACAAAAAGATATTTAAATAGGGCCCTTATAAAACTTTGCGTATATTACGTTATCTCACGCACGAGCCACTAATGTGCAACTTAAACCCCTATAAGCACACCTAATATTTTTTTTTTTTTTTTTTTTTTTTTTTTTTTTTTTTTTTTTTTTTGCATGTGTTTACATAGCCCCGTGCACCCGCCCACTGCATGGCTACGGCTGTGGCTAGAGTACTACAAGGACATTATACTTCCCTATTATATTACCACAACGTGCAACAAACCAGGGCACAATTGTGTACCTTTAGTGTGTTATTAATTAAGCCCAAAACTATTTGGGTAAAACGGTTAAAGAAAGTGACTGTCGTACCTTATTTGGTTGCAACAATATAAACAATACTTCAAGGAGCATTGGCAGAAGCGTATAAAATTACCTGACCCGACGTTAATAGAGGATGCCTGTATTTTCCGTCTTCGTTTTGGATAAGGTAATATACGTAACGTAACATACATTTTGATGCTTCATTGTCTAATACTGGGCGGCGAGTGCATGTAATCCTAATTTTTCGACTAATCAAGGTCAGGGTTTGTGTGGTGTTTATAGCCAAGTATATCTTTAGTAGTCTAGACTCTCACTTAATTAGATTTGCCTATAACGTAATATACATGCTTAAAACGGAACGAATTTATTTTGGAATTAAATTATTAATTTTTTATTTTTTTGTTCTTTTGGTTTTTTTTATATTATTTACAATGTATACATTATTTGTGCCTTTGAGCTATGCAAAAGGTATTATCATTGCAGTTACATGTTTCAAATAATGAGTTAATGTACACTGATAACGTAATTATACAATGATTGCGCGGAATCCACATATTGGCTTCTTGTAGCATACCAAGAATGTTATCAGGAAGATTGATACCTATCAGTATATCAGTGATCATTTTAAGAATAAAAACCACTGGTATGAATAAAATATTTGATTGAGGTAACTGTAGCATTGTAAAATACGTGCATCATAGCTACGGAAACACATTTTGGCATGTTTTTTTTAGGTTTAAAAAATATGGAGTAAAATGATCGAGATGCATGATATTTAAAGGATAAAAACTATATATGTCAGTGTAGATCTCTCGCAAAGTACTAAACGAACATTAACGCGGTTACTTATTTTAAGCAAAAGCAAACAATTGTGGAGCAAATAATGAAATATCTACTGGCTTCACTTTTTTGATATGGCCCAAAAGCGAATACGCCGTCTTATGTAATATATGATGATTTAGTACTTTCTGCCGCGCACACGATGAAAGTCAAAGCACGGTTTTCTATGGGGACGATTACGATAGTCGACAAGTTCAAAACAAGGTTTGCTGTTTTTCCTTTTGTACTTGTTTGTCAATAAACCGTGAACGTTCTTGGAGGTGGTCTACATCGTCCTGTGCCATGTTGAGAGAAATTCGTATCCTAAACAAAATCTCCTCCTGTCACTTTAAGGTGGCTTATGCACTGTGTCTGTCCAGTCATAAGGTGCGTCACATTAGATACTTGGCAGCTAAAATCTTGCATGCTCGCTACAGTCGACGGATGTCTGTTGGAGCTATTCCTGCTAGAATGTATCAAGCATCTTGGCATGGCTGATCTTTCCCATACAGGGCAAGCATCTCTGCACATGAGTAGCACAGGGCAAGTGCCGTCGATTTTAGGGTAAGTGGGCGAGCACCCATCTTGTGCCATGGTTTTTAAGATTTTATTGCGTGAACATACTTTACTCTTCGTCTTCTTGATAAGAGAGTGGCCGTCCAAGGATTATCACAGTGCTTCAGGGGTGTTCCAGACCAGGTTCCTTAACTTGACGTTTGGCTTCACGGTTGCTTAGATGGAGGCATACACCCGTGTCTTGGATGGATTGCACGTAGGTGTTTTTCCTCATATAAGGAGTGAGTTCATCGAAAGTTTGGAGAGTCTCTTTTCGACAATGTGAGTCTTTCAAGTTGTGCGCTAATTCGAGACGTCTGCTAGATAAACGACAGTTTACTGCGCTCCTAGGTTGGTCGTTGGTATACATTTAGATGTTGAACAGGAGATGTGCGAGCCACGCGCCATTGGGGTAGTCCATTCTAAGACTACCCATTGTCTCTTCTTGGCTCCAAGCTGAACAAAGTACACATCCTGTTTGAAGTCATCCTTGAATGAGCTCATTCCAGCAGATGCCTATAGTGAGTTCCGAATCTTATGGAGTAAGCATCTGGATTACAGTGGCATAAGCTGCTGATAGATCACCGAACACGACTCCGGTTTACCAACCTTCTCAACCATCCTAGATGTGTTGAGTTAGGTTGAGTACTGTATTGACGTGTTGCCTGGCCGGAAACCTGCTTGTTTATGGTATGAGGTGTTCGTCTATCAAGTGCGATACGGTTTTTTGAGCATGAGACGTTCAAAGAGCTTGTAGCCAGGGTTTGATGAGTGATAATGTCTATGTTCTTTGATTGGACGGATCTTTCCCATGCTGTAGGAGGGTCATAACATGTGCTTTCCTCCAGATCTTGGGACCTTGGGAAATTAATGCAGCAATGGGTTAGACTCAAGAAGCCACTCCTTTGCTATACTGGGCGATTTTTTAACTGCTCAGTTGAGATGTTTGTCAAGGCCTACCGCTTTCTGTGGTTAAGTTAGCAATACTGGGTTTCTATTCTTCATGTTAAGTGGCGCGTGAAAACCAGGGTCGCCACTATAACCCTTACGGTCTAGTTTTCTATTCTTGGGCTTTTTGCTGCACTCACTGTGGATGATTACCTCAGAGAGGGAAGCAAATATTGAGCATAAATGCGGATGTTATACTCTGACCGTAAAGAGATTATTTATATTTGTAAGACCACTGTTCAACTCTGCCGGAAAGACTCAATATTACAGTGTATTTATTATTAAAAAGTAATAAGAGAAATCCTAGAAAAATTGTGGGACTCAGTGTTCAACAGATGAAAAAATGGTATCACCGAGTTGATAAGGCAAGTTACAGGGTGATCCACGGACAATTGATTGTATTATTACCAGTAATAATTACAAAAATCGTCTGCAAACTGATTGGTAATGACCTTATTCCCGTCAATATCGTAACCCGTGTCTCTCTCTTTTTCAAGACACTGCATATTTGATCAAAACTGGTAATAACGATAATAGGTGAAAGTGGGTCGCCGTGGAGATGCCTCGTTTAATGAAAACTATTTGAAAACCAGTTACGTCGTAGAAACCTTGCCAGAGGTATTTGAGTAAAGAGTTTAATTAATAGTTCTTATTTATTTGGTATTTTGGCTCTACAATTCCGTTGAAAATTACGTTTGACGTTTTTTTGATGTATACAGACATATCAAACTCGCTCAGTTATCAGTGCTACGAAGAGGGATTAGGGAATGTATATGACTTCCATTTCTTTTTATGCACTTGCAAGGTTTTAATAGAAAGTGTACACTGAATTTGGCATTGACACATGTAGGCTGAGCTTTATCGCCTCTACTTTTGACCACAAAAATATCGATATCAAGAGAATAACCACCGCATTATGTACCTTGGTTTGGAAACTTCCGGAAGAAACTATTTCTTCCCTGAGAACGAAGAAACTGGAAAAAAGTGGTTTCTTCCGCAGAATTGGAAGAGACTGAAAGAAATAAATGTATATGAACACAAACTAAATTACACCATATTCAGCTGCTTTTCACTCTCAAAACCTGGGCTAAGTATCTTTTGCAGTATACACATGTCGTATTATTCACAATTTTGTTTTGTTTTGCAATAATTAATCATTGCAACAGTTTTCCAAATCGTCCCATGTGTGCAATTTTTAATTAGAAGTACCACAGTTATAATTGCAGATACAAAACAACGAAAAGCTTTTAAAACTGTATGCCAATTTGTTATTTTGAAACAAATCATAAGTAGCACCCAACACTATCTTTTTGTTTTCATGTATGTATAACTAGATCTACTTTGTATTGCTTTGTACCTGGGTTTCAGTCGACTATCAAACTTACTAAAGCAGGCCCGTACGCGGATTTATTTGGGGCGGGCGGTACTTCGAAAGTGGACCTTTTTTGTAAAAGTGACCCTAACCCCCCTAAAATGGGTCGCCTTTTTTAGACTTTCTGAACATCTGATCACCAAAATGTGGACTTTCTTGCAAAATGGCTGAAACTGGAGACGGTTTTATGCAAAAGGCAGCAAAAGGGGGACGTGGGCCCCGTTTGGAGTTTTTTGGGGGTGGCGGCTGCACCGCCGCACCCCCCCCCCCCCCCCGCGACGGGCCTGCTTCATTGAATATGTGCTAGTCTTTACAGGATTCTCTGTCAACTCCGGATACTTGGCATCTCTTAAGTGAAAAAGTGTCAAAACCGTTTCTTCTATTAATATGTTGTTGTTTTTATATTATTTTGCCCTCATGGATCAATGCGAGTTTAATGCATGCAATAGCATGGGGTGTGGTAGGGATTCCCTGAATGGTTATTTAAATGATTTCACTATATTTCATTCACTACATAAATATAAACTAAGTCATTGCATTAAAATAGAAAAAATTTAAAATTACTTTTTCAGTTTTCAATCCACTTTCACTGTAGAACTGGAAGAAAATATTTCTTGCCAAGTGGACAAACTGGCAAACCTTGCTCGCGCATTAAGTTGAATATAAATCAAGAAAATGAAATAATATCACATAATACATTTGCGAATTCTTTGACGGTATTTTTGGTAGACCAATAATATTAATTTCACAGTACTCAACGGGGCTTACAAAATCACGTTTTTAACTCTCACATCCGTATTGGAGGTCAAAGCCATTCAAACAAGATGAAAACTTCGTAATGAAATCGGCCACCCCCGAAAAATACATTTCTTCTCTCTTATTGATAAAAGAGTATTTTTTTCTGCAATCAGGCATTCTCTTTTTAAGTTTCCATTTCCATTGCTGCAGACATCTCTATATTTTGCAAGATATGTCTTCACAAACTTGTAAAGACACAATTTAACAGGGGCAGTGCCTCTAAAATATTTGCGGAAACTTTTGGTCAAGAAACTGATGTATGAAGTTCTTGGACAAAGCTTTTTATTGGACAAAAGAAAGGTTTTAATTCTGTAGCATCTTCAAAGTGTTCAAGACATCTAATCAGTAATTTGCCAAGAGAGTTAAAAATATTTGAAATTGCAGGAAATAGACCTAAAAGTGAAGGATAAGTTGTAGAATAGAATTCTCTGCCCACTGATAATATTGAGAGAAAGAGAAAAGGAATAAAAGAGCAGTGTCCAAAGATATGAATCTCCATTCAATTTATGTGTAGTAATAAGTGTCCGTTAGGACGGTAATGACGAAATGTCGATTTGCTCTTTATTAGTTGTTTTGGTTCCTTGCCACTTATAGGGTAACAGGATAATCCTTGTTGCAAACAGGCAATAATCTGATTTTTGATGTTTTTTTTTATTTTCTCGATATAGGCAAATCATCTGATAGTGCCAAAAAAAAGTGTTCTTAGTCTTTAGAACGAACAAAACGCATGGTTCTCTACACTTAAATTTCAGGGTTAACCTAGAAGGAAAAGCCTTTAGGATTGTGGAGGAGTGACCAATCAATTTAAAATATATTAAACTGAAAAATCCCATTGCCTTAGATCATATCTTAGATTTGAATCAATTATTAATATGAATTGAATGGTAATACAATAGAGATTAGTTTTAATCCAAAACATTAAATGGTCACCGAATACAATCTAAAGATTAACTTTCAAATCCCTGAAATTTAGAATAATACATTGAACTTTATTTGAGAATCCCTTCTAGGTTTTAATGCAGACTATTTGTTTTACAAAACTTCATGGGTTGCTTATGTACCAGTGGGTACCAATTAAGAATAAAGAACAATCTCATAACATGGTTGAACATCCGAGTAGCTAACCTATATAAAATATGATAAAGGTAATTAAAGCAAAGTAGATCTGCAAATAAAGTGCTAAAATCACAAAATTAAAAAACTAAAAAATTAAAAAAATACTGTTGTAAAAAGTGGGACAGGCTTTAGTGTATGAGTGTGAGACGAAAGTTATTAATACAATGATTGCCTACATGTATTAGCGCTGATTTCTCCGATGCCACGGGTTAGTTTTCCCCATTCATGTTCACTGTTTATGCTGTCACCTCGGTGACTAGCCTAGTGACAGTAACGGCATGGATTCCGGACTAAAGTGGTACAAAGTTGTAGACTGCCGCGTCATGGACAGTTCCGTTTTTACCTAGACCATTGGTGTCAGCATCCGAATAACATCACCTTCACATCATAGACGTAGAGAATTACGTTATGATCACATGATCCGAAGATATTAAAAATCCAATATTACTGTCATGTCGTTCAAGGAAACCATCAAAAATGTAAAGTTCGATAATTCCACGTCCACGACGTAAGTATATCCGAGGATTTTACTGCAGTATTGGTTGTTTGGTAGTACATGTAGTTCAGATGAATTCAGTGTGCTTATTGTTTGGGTTTAGCTGGTATACACAATCGTCTCACAAGGTCACCTTTTGAAGATATTATTCGTCTCAGGTTGAACTCGGGTACCGTCTACCTTCACAAAACATAATCAGCAGCACACGAAAGATTAGGTGACCGTGATCTGTAAAGGGCAATACATACGGCCAACTCTGTTACGCTTTGGTAGTACACACATATTCAATACGTTGCAGTATATCCAAACTTTTCCGGTGCCGAATTCAGTTCCTTTAGAATAGAAAATAACATGTAAACCAAACACTATAGTGGCTTATAAATAAACATATAAGCACCACCGCATACGTGGTGTTAAATACTCTAGCTATACAATGAAACGTGCACTATAACGAATATGCACACACGTTACACAAATCAACTACCATACACCAGCGTGGGTTGACTGTGATATATACCACTTTCGAAAAGATAATGGTAGTGTTTATAGTCGCTCTCCATGAACCGTATCACATAGAATAGCAAGGCCATGCAAAGGTCAAAGTTTGCAGTTTTTAATTTTTTAAGTGTTTCTGTCTCTGAAATTAAAGAAGTAGAAAAGAAATTCAAAATAAAGCTGTGTCAAGCCATACTTTATGGGTCAACTGTTTCAACACATATATTATATTAAGATATTTTCGATTACATTGAACAATATTAATTTGTCAAGAAACAGGGTCTTAGTGGAAAAACTTAACATGTCTGCACATGATTCTGTTCATTAAAGGAAAGCAACATGAAAATATTATTATAACGTTCAATTAGCATTTTGTAGCACTTACACAATTCAGCAAACAGTATTCAGGATTTAAATTAATGAATGACAAAAATTTTCTTTCATTGTTATTTCGAGTCATGCAAATGCAATTTAGTCGCTAACAAATTACAATGACGCGATATGAATTATATTTATTACATTGGTATCAAAAGCATAATTATTATTGAATGCATTTTGGTCCCTTAGTTTTCATGTAATTGTAATTGCAACTAGAAAATGGCAAATAAACGACAATTTGTAATGATTGTCATGCAAGTGTAAACGGAAATTTATGTATGAAAAATTATCTGTGATGATTAAAAATTAATGTTAAATGGTACCAAATGCTGATTGAACTACATTTTTAGGTTGATTTCCTGAGAATGATAAAAACAATCAATGTGCATGACTAATTTTATTGTCAAAACTAGAACAATTTCTTGCAAATTAACATTTCAGTTGAATATTGAAAGAAATTGTCTCTCCAATTCGATTATATCGAATTATTAGTTCATGGTAGAAGCCAAAACACCAGTATATCATAACATGACACCCAGAAGACGAAGAAAAAGAATGATTTAAAAAAAGAAAAAACCTAAAAAATTAAAAAAAAATATTTTTCATTTTCAAACCCACTATGTGGCACCAAAAACGACACTGTTAGAAATTTCGTCAATTAAGACAAACAGATTTTCCGTTAATTTACGGAAAATCTGTTTAGAAACAAATAAAAAAAACATCAATAACAATGTTAATGTACGGAAATATTTCAAAAATTTCCGGCAGCAAAATATCCGACTTTTTATTTCGTTCCGTAATTTTAAAATTACGCGAAAATTCTTTTAAATACACCATTTTCTTTAATTTAAAAAAAGAAAAATTTTGTTTTTGTAAAATTATTCCAAAAACTATGTTTTAATCTTTTTGTTTAAATTTTAAACCTTAAAAGTCTGAAAATTCTGCTGCCAGAAATTTCGTTAATTTACGGAAAAGTTTCTACCAGTGAGAACCTTGGAGTCGTCTCTTGCTCTGTCCGTGAAACGGATAGACACGAAGAGTCAAATATTTGAACTTTGCCGACAACCTTACCCGTGAAGGATAGTGGTATTAGAATTTCATAAGAAGTTACTTTTGTCCAACTGAAGAATAGAATCTCATACGGGTTGTAATATGTGTCGTACAGACCAATTCTCTATTGAGAAACTATGCGATTTTGTCAAGGTTATTGTTGCTTCTGCAGCTGATCTTATTATTAAGGTATGTAGGGTACCTTGGACCTGGTTAGTTACCAGACGTTTAAAAAATTGATTTGCGATGATTTATTTCGATGTAGCAAAACTACTAATAGTGCCTTTAAGGTAGGAGGATACCTAAACTCAGGGCCTCAAAGTTGAATTTGAAGTTAATGTACAGCTGAAAATTAACCTTTTCTTCTAAAAAATTATAATGCAAACCTAAAAATCATGCAATTTAATTCAGAAACGTAATCCAAATTAGCTCATGTGCATATTAATTGCCTTTCTTCCAAATAGTGAGGTTTACGCCATTTTGAAATTATTGAGTTATAGTTGTTATTAGAGCAGATTTAAGCTTTAATTTAACATTTTAACCATGTTCATGTGATATTGGGTTCTTTTCTTTTGCTCCAAAAAAAAAATCGTCATATTTTAGCTAATTAGGTATTCACAACAGGGGGGGGGGCACTTGCATGTCAAAGGTGGATATGCTGTGTGAACAAGAAAAAACGCGTAAAACAAAACTAAAAGGGTATCTTTTTTCCAAACAGGGATGTACGCGCGTACATGATTAGGGTGTCAAAAAACAGCCAAATTGGAAGAAAGGGTAGTTTTTTTCTAAATCCTGAAATTGGGATGTACGTTAATTACTCAATTAAGAAGAGATCGAACATATGGAAAGCAAAGCAGATAATAAAGGTATTATATTAACGACCAATGATATTACATTGTTCGGGTAGCAAAATTAAAGAAATTACTTTTTGTGTAGCAAAAATCAGACAGAAAATAATTGTTTAGGTGTATATTTGCGTCGTGTGGAAAAGGAAATACTTGTTTTAGGGTGCATTTGGAAAGGCCATTTCACGCATCATATCCACCTGTGAATATTAAGTGCCCCCCCCCGGATTCGCAATATAATGACGCAATTTTTAAAAGTTTAGTTTGGTCTCAGAAGTAAATTCAGGTTTAGGTTATTTTGTGGTCTCAAGCTAGTTATTTTTGTCGTCAAGCTAGTATTTTCGTGGTCCCCAGGTTAAAGTTTTAATTTTGTGGTCGCTCAAACTTAGTTATTTGAAGTCCCACAAAATGATTTTCATACCTAGGTTGTAACACACACGAAAGAACCAACAAGGAAAAAGAATAGGGGAAATTAAATATTACCATCTCTCTCAGGGAGGATTGACTTGAGGAACAATCGGCTGATAAGACTCTTGGGGTGTGGGGTGGGGGATAGTCTGGAAAATATGTCAACTAAGCTGAAACATTATTGAAGTTTTCTGACAAATTATGTTTAAACGTCTTGGAGCATTTGCAGTACGGGTGGATGGGTTTTAAAGGCCATGACTTTTGCTTGCTCACAGTACACAACCTATAAAAACTTCAGTTTGCAATGTACTGCAATCGTCTATAACCAGTCCCTCTTAAGTTGGCCAAGTCCCATAAGTATGACTTTTTCCAAAGGGACTTCCCAGTACTTCCTCAACATGACCAAATTGATGTTGAAAATGGGTCATAGTTTAAGGGTTTTTTTAAAGCATCCACCGTAGCTTTTAGTTTAGCCGTGATATAAAAGAAATAAATGTCTCACGGGAAAGGACCAAGAAAATGTTTATGGCTTCCTGGCTTTTAAGCAACCAGAAAATAACTAGCTTGAGAGACAAGTATCTCAGAAAATATGGCTTGATGAACCCTAAGATAAGTCCTCTAAATGACCAGAAAGTAACTAGTCTGAACATCAAGAAATAAACTAGCGCGGGGACCACAAAATAATAACCTGGCCGTGACCACAAAATAACTAGCTGAGAAACAAAAAAATAAATAGGCCTGAGGGACAAACATTACTTTATCCCAAGGGGATGAAAACTTTATGCTCCCGAGGGACCAAAAGTTAAAATACCAAGGGACCAATAAAATAAAATAACCCAGGGACAATAAAATAAATAGGCCTAGTGACCAGAAAATAAATAGCCTGAGGGTCCAAAAAATAACTAGACTTGGCAGCCCAGCAAATAACTAGCCTAAATGGGACGAGCCCTCTGGAGTTTCTGAATTTAACTAGCCTAGAGCTAACGCCAAATATCCTATCCCGAATTTACACCCCGGATTTGCACGTACGCATGGATACACAGCCACCATGGATTTCTAAGGCTAAACGGGTCGGATGATTTAAAAATCTCCAATTTTGTAGGGTAAGTAGGAAGACGAGGTTGTGAATAACGAAATACCCCTTTAATATATTGACTTCTCTTTATCATTTGTATTTTTGGTGTTTCAGATTTTTATATAAACGATATAGGTCCTATTCTTGCTTTGGGTTGTAATTTGTTTACTTGATCGCAATAATATAATATAACTTTCTTGTATTGCATTAGGATCAATCTCTGCGTAGGGTTTCCAATCCTTACCTCGTTACGCCCCTCCTTTTCTGGTTGCAAATGGGCAATAGTGTCGCCCTCAAGATTTTTCAAAATTTTTGGCATGTTGTATTCTTAAGTACTCATCCTGAAACGATTAAGCCTAGATCAGTGCCTAGGTGTAAACAGAAATGATTATAATAAAACGTATGTTTGTGGAAAGATTATTTTATGTGTAAAAAGATATATGTATTCCTTGCAAGGTCCTAGGACTATTATTGGCGAGCGATTGAAGAAATTTCACATTTGTTGAAACAGTGCCTTGCCACTTCAATCAATTCATTGTCAACGAATATTTTTGGTACTAATAGATAACAGCTAATAGCTGTGGTTCTCTTTCTAATGATACCCAAAGGTACCGCATGCCTAGTATAGTACGTCAGAATGACGTCATTAAATTCCCATGCAGCAAAATGCACAATATCCATATAGACACAGTTGTAGATAGGTATAAATTGAGCGTTCATCGAAAAAAGGTTAGGAATACAGATTTCATGGGGTTTTGGCGTAAGTGATGTGAAATGAATAGCAAGAAAAAAAATAGGGGCAATTGCACCTCCCCCCCCCCTCCGATGGCGTTGCCACTATTCAATATATGAATGACAACATACCAAAGGCAATTGTCAGGTCGCGGTCGTACGGACGATTAAGCCAATTTTGACTAAAATGTCAACTTACCCTATATGTCCCTTTTTTCCTTACGTATCATGTGGGAACAGTAAATCTCGACAACTGCAAAAACTGATGAAAAACAATGGGTAGGTTGGCCTTTTTAAAAAAATCGATAAGTAGGTTCATTGAGCAGTAGACAAAATCTAAAAAATCGGTACAATTACAAGCATCTACTAAAGGGGCATGTAAACGGAAACGATGGGGCTTAAAACAGTGTAGGCCTGATTCTAGCCTATCGAGTTAAAAATAGGTAAATTAATATTCATATATTGTACATTACACGAGCATACTGCGTAATAAAATATATGCATTGAACTGACTAAAATCACGTGAGGTTATGTCCTTTTTAATCTTTCTTCTAGTCTGAAGCAACACCCCAAAATAAAAAAAAAAAACACGATTAATTAGCTAAATTTATGCGTTTAGCTCTATTCAACTTACCGACTTTAATTGTTATATTGAAAATGGAATTGACGAGCTATAAGTTAACAAAATCAGTAAATCGTATGACCACCAAAACCGACGTGCCAATAAAATGTTTACTGTGTCCATAAAATGCTATGTTTTCACTGAACTATTAAAACAAAATCATACAGATTTTAATAATTAAATTATGAAAGGTTAGCGTATCATTTCGCAATAACACGATAGTAAGTATTTGCAATATTTACCCTTTAAACGTTACGCAAATAGCTTATCGCCCTATCAATCACCGACTCCTGATATTCCTAGTATTGATAATATCAAATCATGTTTGGTAGTTCCCATTATAAATGAAATGATGTTTGCAGCTACAATATGAAGACAGACGATATGAATAAAATTGTCATATTATAATGTAGGTTTTGTAAAATATATCCGTTGCCATTTTTTCGCACCAATAAAAGACCATCCAGCCCAGCACACGAAGCCCACATAGACCTGTAATGATATAGACAGCCGTTACATAATTGATTAGGATATCAGAACGGAAATCGGAAAACTAGTATCGCATACTTTGGGGAGATGATTTGTATGTTTGTATAATTATTAATTAAAAATATGATCAGCACTTAAATTATTTTGGGAATCTGGAAGACGGAGAAAGTCGTGAAATTGACTTTTGAAATCGCGAGAAACGGTATTCTATAACACCTAAAGGTGCAACGAGAGATTTCAAGTCATCCATATTTTCTGTGATATGTAGTGATTTTATATAGATTAGACGCTCAATAGATTACTTACGTTTTATTTGGTTACAGAAATAACTTAAAATGAAAACAAAAGGTGATTTCTATATGCTTATATTTCAATAGAAAACATAGGCTGAATTTCGTATTTGCTCCTATACAAAATTAGAAATTTCACAATTTGTACCAAAGAAACAGTTCTCAGCTTAATCCTTACAGATGGGGATATTATTGATATAAAGCTTTACACCAGTGCCAAAATCAGAATTTTCATATTTTTTTCGGGACACCTGTTATTTGAAATCTCTCGTTGCACCTTTAACATTGGTTTGTAAGTTTTATATTACCGTACCACATTTCTGGGAAATATTATATATGAATACAATGAACAAACAAACAAACAAGCAAATAAGCAGGCAAACAAAGAAATATATATATAAGCAAACAAATAAATAAAATCAATGTTTTGATAGTAGTATAAACAAGCCGGCGAAAACGTTTTAATTCAGAATGTGTTTAAAAATTACGCCTCTCAAACCACATACTTTTCTTTACTTGGTAAATATAGTTTGATAAAAGACGTCTACATCTTTGATGGACATTTTTTAGAATATTTCACACGAGATGGTTGGGGAGTTAAGGTGTTTTAGGATTTATAATTGAAAGGGGAAGTGCATTCCGTGGGTCTATAGTCTATTAAATTCAAGACAAAGCGCTATATAGGGTTTGTGGTTATTTTTCATGTCCACTAATAATAATGTATAATAACTGAAAAATTTAAACATATGATAGGTCTATTTATAGTTCTATATTATATGAGTATGTTGTTGTTTTGTTTCTCAATGCAAACCAAAACATTTTTGTAATGTAATAATTGTATAAATGTCTGTATATTGTCTGCTTGACATCATTAAAAAAATAATAAGTTGGTAATTATCGTACTCTGCACGTTCGGGGCCTTGATTGAAAAAAAAACGTAGTTAATACCCATATGATGATACAAACAAATGATATCATACAACAGATGAAACAGTTCAAACATTAAATTGCATTTAGTAAACAACAAAGTCTAGTTTAATATCGGAATTGTGTGCACTGTAGGCCTACTTTTAAATTGTTTAAATCTATGTGACCAAAGCAATATAAATTGATGATAATTTATGACCATTACACACACTTACATGTAGCTTTCTGTACGACTTCGCTGAACCTCTGTCAATATGTCTTTCTGTCTTACAGTACATAACAAGTCAAAAATATATTTTGGGCCATTTTCAGCTTGCTTTTATCGAACATTATTTTGTTGTAAATTGAATAACTAATTTACCTGTGACAACCAAACAATATGGTATGGATCTTTTATCTATATAGCCTAACTTAATTTCTTAAAGATTTTGAATGTAAACTGATTTATATAATAACCGGCTTAATCTTTGAATAATTAGCGTATTAATAGAACCATGTAGTTACTATAGTAAACTATATAAACTCCATGATAGAATAAGTATACCTATTTAAAGCTGGCACCAAGGATTTTATATACCGTCATAGTATGCATGAGGTACCACTTAGACTTCCATCAAGGCCCGATCCTGTCACGCTTGTTGGATAACAAGGCGCCTTTAACAAAGAGACGATACCACACAAACCAGTGGCTATAGACTTGTTCCAACTCATTTGAATGTGTTGTTTGATCATACTGATTCAAAATACGGTCAGTGAAAATGCATAATTATTTTTGAAAAAAAAAAAATAATTTCAAAAATAAAATAAATAAATATTAATTAAATAATAAATTAATAATAAATAAATAATGATTAAATAATAAATAAATAAAATAATAAATAAATATATAAATAAATAAATAAACAAACAGGCAGAAATTAGTCAAACAATTATTGACCTTTAGATTAAACTAGAATTTCGCGGTTCTCGGCTTTCGCGCTCGCTATGTTCAAAGAATATAAGCTGTGGGCCGCCCCATGACCTTTTGACCCTGGCACGTGACCTTTGATCTCATCAACATATGAGGGATCGCATGGTGCACCTATGACAAAAGTTTGGTTCCAATTGAACTTCAAGTTTTCAATTTAGATCAATTTTACATTTTTAGCCCATTTTTCAACTTGACCTCACATGACCTTTGACTTTTCAACATGACCTTTGACCTCATCAACATATGAGGGATCCCATTGTGCACCTATGACAGAAGTTTGGTTCCAATTGAAGTTAAACTTTTCAATTGAGGTCAATATAAAAAAACTTAACAATTTGTGACACACACATACATCCACACACACAAACACACATACACACATACATACACACGCACAACGGATTGCTAAGTGGTCCTGCCAGCTATAGCTGGCGGCCCACAAAAAATGAATAAAGTATTATACAAAATAAATCTGGAAATAAATATTTATACAAATGCGCCGAAATAGTGACATAATAACGTGTGCGCCCCAAGTGGGGTGATTCATAAATATAGGACGCAACCACGTGCAAGATTTGATTCCAGCCGTTTTTCATTCCTATTGATATAATAATATCATATAAACCATATGGCAGGGACCAGTACTTTAAATGCATGTACATGATGCAATATACGGGTGGGTGTAGTCCAATATACACGTCATTCGTTCAATAAACCAGTTCTATTTTACCAAGTGCGTGGTTACAGCTAATTATCACCGAAATCCGGCCAAAATGTATCTTTTCAAAACAAAACGATAGATGCATAGATATGCATGGATACTTCGCCTATTGATTTAATTGGGAGCGAGCATTAGTCCAGAGGGCCCGTCAAGAGCAAAATCGTTGCACTTGGTGATAGAAGTATTAGCATTTGGTACACGCATTAATATGGGACCACAAGGCAGGGACCCCCCGAAAGTGAAAGAGGTGTGCGCTTCCTGATAAAATTGTGGTTTTTTGCACACTGGTTACTTTAGAATGGATAATCAAAAAATGATCGAAGCACTTGTTTCAACCCCCCCCCCCCACTTAATGGACCCCCGGCGTGAGTTTCAAGGTTATACGGGTCCAACAGTTTAAATGGTCCAAATGTGTTGAAAAGCACACGTGATGTTGTCTGGTTCCAAGGATTCAAAAAACGTATAGTGTACACTAGATATGGCTTATAGTACGGATTTATGGGGTGATGGTTAATAAAACGGTTTTTTAAAAATGGTTTTTGATGATGAAAAAAGTCAATAATTTTGGGGTGTACATGGGTCAAAAGGAAAAGTTTGCCTTGAATCAGGTAATGCGTGGTGCAAATTGCTAGTTTAAAGGATTGAAATAAGGAATTATACCAGGTTATTGTCTAACCACAAGGATTCATGAAAGGTATAGTTGTTATTCCTTACAACGTAAAGTTTTAAGAGTTATAGGCCCACAAAAACAGCAAAAATAATAAAAAAGGGTCAATTCAGTTGTACAGGGGTCTAAATGTTAAAGGTGCTCCGATTTACTCCTGGTGCAAATTATGATGGGTAATAGGATTAAAAATAGGAATAGTTTTGACTATCTAAAAAATATGTAGTGACCGATTCTGATGTTGGGGCACAGAAGGTCAAGTCCATTGCATTCAAACGGGGTTTGACCTTGTGTCTACCCCTACTTTCTTAAGCAAACATTTGAGACACTCAACAACTATTAGTATTTGATCATATGAGCTCCATCAAAAATGTGCACCTTTTTTTTTTATCCCAATCGGAGCAACTTAAAAAATTTGACCCCTGTACAACTGTACAACATTGTACTCTTTTATGATTTTTGCGTTTTAGTCTATAAATCTTAAACTTTAAGTTGTAGATAGTACAATAGGCTATAATCTTTCCATGAATCCTTGGGTAGACAAATAAACAGGTATTTTTTACTTTTCAGACGATGGATCAAGTTTAAAAAATTTGACACGTACAAAACTTTGTCTTGCCCCCTAGCTCCCCCTCTCCTTACGGACACCGTTTGTGGACACTTAAGAAGATGTTCAGGGGTTCCCTGTCAGTCTGTCTACATATTTATCACTCAACCCTTTGTACTTGAGATGTGTACAAACGTCTGCTAACTCCGGGGCTAAGTGCTTGATTCGTTTAGGTGTGGACCTAAGGCAAAATCTGTTTGTAGAAAAAAAAATGAGAGCGCTCTTTAAATGAAATATCTTTCATAGGAAACGTTTTGGTCGATTTCGCAGGAGCGTGTCACTTACTTGTGCTTCTTCCTAACCATCATTGAAACTAAAGCATTAATTCAAAAGGTGCTTATTTCAAATTTGTTTATCACTCTCTTCTGGAAACTGAAAAGATGATTTTGGTTTTTGTAATTTTGAAGCTATAGGGGGATGCCCGATTCATGTATAGGCCTATAAAGATTTTCATTTTGAGAGAATAGCCTTCACCCCAAAATCCCATCTTGTAAAGTTTCGCGCCAACTTTCCACCCGTTTTGACTTATAGTAAGAGATAAAAACGTTATTTTGTAACTCCCATAGATACTCTGTAAAATTAATATTGTGGCAAAATGGGCCGCATTTTCGTCATAACATCAAATTCAACATCATTTATACCCCCTAATATTTCACAGGGTAATGATAAAAAATAATAGTCAGCAGGGACAGAATTATCCGACCAATTGCGCGTATGTCAAGGTTTGTCCATCGTCGAGGCCGGACTGTGGATTGGTTTGATTGTGAATATGGGCGGGGCAGGTTCGAACAAAATATTATTTAAAATGTCAAAACATGCCTATTTGAGTCGGATTTCCGACGCACGGACTAATAATTCACGTAAGTCAACTTGTGTTTCAATATGCTTTAAAATGTTTTCACAGATTTACTTCACGGCCGACATTTGTCCTGCACCGTCAAATTACGTCAGGCGCCGCAATTCGTCGCCTTATTCGGTCCCCGACTATAGTATACTTTCTTCTCATATTAAAATGTTGACCCACTTCCGGTAAAATCCTGTGGTTCTGGGGACGAAGCTATTAGCGATCGGACCAATGGCCCGTTAAAGGTCCCAGGAAATGCAAATAGACTTGATTGTGGTTTGTGTCAAGTCCAGGAGGGACGAGAAAGCATTCAATATTTGGTTGGTGATGACATCACAGGAGTGACTATTGATTGTTCAGAGACTGGTGTGAATCTATTCATGGCACTGACTGAAAATCAATAGTTTCACTAATATGTCACTGGTATTTTATTCTTTTTTGTGGCCCGGTTTATGCCCCTAAGATTTGAACTAGGTTTATCATCTGTTTCCGGGTACTTTAAATGTGAAACGAAGATTTCACATAACGGTAATCCCTAAAAATTTTTTTTTTGGAAATTCCTAATTTTGCATCTAATGTAAGGCTTTCTATCACAAAAATCGCTATGTGGAAGAATAAAACTGAGAATTATTTCTTTGTTACAAAAAGTGAATTTGTATTTTACTGTATAGAGCAAATACTAATTCATCCTGTTTTAATATTGAAATTAGAACCTACTGGGCACATTTGAAAACATAGTGCGCCCTCAAGATTTTCAAAATCGCTATTTTGCATGGTTGTAAGGCTTTTATATACAAAAGGCTTCACCCGAAATTATTAGACCCAATCAGCTTCCCTTAGGGGTAAACAGAACGATATCAAATTCAGCAACGACAAAATGGGTTTAAAAACACAAGACATGCACGCCGTATGCATGTTTCCCGCGATGCACACGGTTGAGACCGTCTATACCTTTGTGGTTTTAATTGACATCAAAATATTCATGTAATATACACATTTGTTGATTAAAGTTATTGAAAACTTAAAGTTGGCCTATAAATTACATGGACGCTGTATCCTCATAATCAAAGGTCCATATCTGTTGTTGGGGTATGTATTTTGTACATGTTAAAATAAATCCTGGCCTTCTCAATTGCCTCTGACTATAATTGGAGCAAATTGCAGAAAGTTGATATTTGGTGAAACTGTTCCAGATGCGGCAGTTTCTATTTGTAAATCACTACATATTACACCCTATGTAACCCCAAAATATCTCGTTGCACCATAATTAGGAATGTCAAGGCTTTATTATAATCTCACAGCATCAAATTTGCTGGTTTAGAGTAGGTCGCCTTACCTTATGGTATTTGAAAAAAAATATTTCATTATCTAATAAATGAATATTGTGGCCAAGAAAATATCAGATGTAATTGGATTGATCATATGTTATACTGCGAGAATTTTATGACAGCGAAGCCTACATTTGTTAAAATTTGTTTTGTGTCATCTGGCATTCGTGCAGCGCTAAAGCACTGGAGCTTAGGGATAGGTCATTATTTACGCCGGGATGGATGATTGGGGGGTGTATGAAAAAATTGCAAGCGAGAGAGGGGGAACACGGACATTTTCAAAAAGAAGAGACGGGGGAACATGAATTTTTAAATGGGGAAATATCATAAAATCAGAGGGAATACAAAATTTTTGAATATAATCGAAGGAGAACGCAAGAGGTTTTGTTGTGGCATGCAGTGTAAATCGCTCTTACGCTTATCGGACGGTCACATAGAAAGACTTGACTAAAGGCTATGTGGTCACGAATATTTAATTAATTTAATGGTCGTTATTGGAAATTATACTGTTTTACGGCGGGGTTAATCCACTAACCTTAAAAAGTGATTTTTGTGAAATATCACTATGACAGAGGCTGCCGTAGAAAAATGCACGTAAGAATTTGGACTATGGGGCGTAGACCAAATAACCATCTGTATAACAAATTCTGTAGTCCCCATCATTCATTTTCAAGAAAATGCGCCAGTTTTATTTGCGGCAACAGACAGTTATATGATTTTAATAATTTATTATGAATTTACACTTGGTTTTTCCTTAGCCCTCCGATGGGGACAACAAAACAACAGCATAAAAGGACTAAGTCCCATAGTCTAATTCGATAAATTACCGTTTGGCAATCCAAGAAGCCCAAATCGAACAGGTCGTGTCGTACCCCTGTGCAAGAATCAGATAATGTATAGGTGGCGCTATATATTAGACGCTAACTAGAGCCAGACGATGGCGACCAAGCCGCATTCAATATAGCAACTCACCCAAAATGAATCAAAATATATTATAGCATTAGGCAACGAAAAAAGAAAACCCTGTTTTACGGGCGAGCGGACCTTTCGAGTAGGGTCGGTCGGTCGGGCGAATTTTTTCTTTTTTTTCTTTCTGGAGCTCAAAATTGGCCTAAAAATAGCCCCAAAATCTGAAAAATCAAGAGAAAAAAATGAAGAATTTTTACAAACAAATTAAAAAAAAAATGCCAAAATTGATAAATTGCGGCTAAAAACACGCTGATTTTACATGATTTTTGGAAAAACTAAAAAAAAAAAAAATTCTGCAAAACTGAAAAATCAGGGTCGGTCGGGCCCGTAAAACAGGTTTTTTTTTTTTTTATTTTCGTCGCCTTACAGACTACGAACTATAAACAGATTTTTGGCACTGGGGAGGGGGAGGATCGATCACGGGTGTTCCCATGGCCCATATACAACCTCGTCCTCGTCCGTTATTCATATAGGCCCTATAGAAATTAAAAAAAAAATCATTTTAAATGGGCAAAAGAACCATGAAAGCTTGCACTGTGTTCCCATTCGGTGTGTTTTCGTATAGGGTGTTGGAACATGTTGAATGTTGCAATATGGCGCTGTTTTAAAGCTGCCCTCCAAGGTGCCAATCGTTTCTGTCCATAATTTCTCGTAATTTGGCATACAGGCCACAATTTGAGATTAAATAAACGTTTATAGTGGGGATCTGTGTGTGCCAATCTTATGGAGTGTGCAGCTGGAAAAATTTGTGAGATTTTGGTACAAACAAAGTACTTAATAATTGATAAATTTTTAAAAAAATTGATGGAAGCACTTGCCACAACCCCTCATGGCCCCACTTGGGTTTCACGGTTACACAGGGGTAATTTGTTTAATGTTCCGATGTGCTGCAAAGCACCCCACTGATGTCTTCTGGTTAACAAGGCATTCCAAAAGGTATAGTTTATAGACGAATCCTAACCAGCAAAGTGATGGTCAGAATTGATCCTCCATTACTGGGGGCCTCCACCCAAACCTACCCAAATCTTTTCTACGTCTGTACCACGCTTTATTAAGTCTGATGAAAGAAGCTACACTTAATCTGCACATTTGGTTGAATGCAAGCCGATTGCACCCCAAGCTATGGCTGCAGTGAGGTGTTGGAATGTCAAATCGATTCGTGTATATACCTGTAATTATGTTTAGGAATTCAGGGCGGAAAAAAAACGGATCACAATGGTAAAAAGGGTTCATATTTAGTTGTACAGGGTCAAAATTAGAATTGCTCAATTTTTGTAAATGTGGTTTAAATTGTTGGTTTAGCTCGGGAATGAATATAGGAATAGGTGTGACTATCTTACGGGTGCACGGGTTATCAACCAAGAATGGCAAATACAGTCAACAGCTATTTGCAGCTATTGGATTCTAATTGACCTGTGACCTATTTCATGTTTTATACGTGAAAACGCCGCATAACAGATAAGGCATGCAAACTCAGGTCCTTTTTTCAATCCTTTAAGCCAGGGAAACAGCTTGCACCACATATTAACTGAATCAGCAACGGTACACTTTTTGACCCATGTTACACACCAAATTACCTTTTCACGTTTCACACCATTTTACCTTTTTTTAAACCGCGTAACTCGGAACTAAAGCCAAGATAGTGTAATTATAACCTTTTTGGAATCCTTAATTGTACCAACAAACACCTGGGTGCTTTTAAACACTTCGGATCCTTTTAAAATTTTGACCCCTGGTTAATCCTTGTAATCCAGCTGGGGGAAAGTGGTTGGGTAAGTGCTTTCCATTCAAATTTATGATTATCAATGCCTAAAGTCTTGTGTTGCAATTAAATTGACAGGAGGAGATTTGTTCAAGATAGGATTCTTCTAAAATTTCACAGGATCGATTGTAGACCACTATACCAAGAACATTCGAAGTTTCTTTGCACAAACAAGTACAAAAGAAAACAGCAACCTTGTTTTGAACTTGTACTACTGAATGTATTGTCCCCCATGAACACCGTGCTTTGACTTTCCTACTATCATTATATTAATTCATAAAGACGGCGTTTTAACAATTCGGCTTATTTCACTCAGGTGATCTAATACATTGAAAGCCAATTCGCATGCAACAAACCCGGGTGCGAAAATTGGGGCACGTCTTTTCATGGAATCTCCTCAGTTTCTTTAAATGCACACTTGTTTCCGGAAGCGCACACTCTTTCACTACAGTCCCCTGCTATTATTATTATTATAAAACAAAAATGCCCGTCAAATTTCTTGGTCCCACCGCCTGAAAGGAAATCGCATCTATAGAGTGAGGAGCATAATATCATAGGGCCTTATGTTAAGGAGTTCGTTTACAACTCCCACTACAGAAAAATGTTTGACACTTGGTAGTTAGTATGGACCCTACGAACTACCTCAATGCTAAGGTAGTAGTACTCTCAAATTGTGGTAGCACGTGTTTTCATAGGGGCAATTACGTTTAAAACACAAGTGTTCAATTTTTTAAAATTCCCCTTTTTTTTTAAACCTACACCAAATTGGTCGTCTGGTCATAAGGGTTCCAAAATGTATAGTTTGTACCACCTACGACCATAGTTTTGGAGTGATAGGGTAAAATGACAAAAATTGTAGAAAAGGTCAATCTCAATTTGTACAGGGGTCCACTTAAAGTTACTCTGGATTAAATTTGTAAGACTGGCAAATTATTGTCTGATGTAAGAGGACTCCTAAAAAGTATAGTTTGATTATGTTAAATGTTTTACTTATGGAGATAAGGGTCAAAGAAGGTCAACACCAATTGGATTATGTTGTCCAACTTGCCCTATGACCTATTTTGTTCCATAACATGGTAACTATGCATTGCAGATGGTACAAACTATTCCTTATTTTGACACATTAAGCTAGATGAACAACTTCTTTCAATTTTACCAAAATTAGAACAATTTCTGATTTTGACCCCTGTACAAATAGAAATTGACCTTTTTACCATTTTAGCCATTTTTACCCTATAACTCCCAAACCAATGGTCATAGATGGTACAAACTATACATTTTTGGAATCCTTATGACTAGACGGACAATATGACATACATTTCAACATGATTGCAGCATTTTAAAAATTTGACCCCTGTGTAAACTTAAATTGACCCCTATTGAAAAAGTGATACCACAATTTGAGAGTACTACCTACCAAGCATTGATGTAGAGGGTCCATACTAACTACCAAAGGTGTCAAACCTTTTCTGTAGTGAGGGGTAAACGATGATGTTTGACCTGGGTCCCAGCTCCTCCTATAATAGGGGATGATGATGTTGTAGTAGTAGTAGTAGTAGTAGTAGTAGTAGTAATAATAATAAATGCTGAATTAGTCAAATAATAATAATAATGAATATTTATGTATAGCCTCTATAGCAGGATATATAATAACAAACAACAAGATCAGGTAAGCCCATAAAATATATGGGAAGAATTTGCCTAAATACATGTATGATAATAAAAGATAATAAGGAGAGTTAAATAAGTGATTTGAATTGTGAAATTGACACAATATGCCCTAACAGTGATTGGTACTTCATTCCAGATTCTAGAGAAAGACCTACCATAGGTCTTGGAGTTACATGGCTTCTCGCAAGGCAGTTTTTGTGATGTAGATCCCAGAAAACTTGAAGATGCATAATGGAGACATCAGGTCAGACAAATATGGAAAAGACACACCAGACAGAATCTTGTAAGTCAGCAGAGTAATTCTGAGCACATCCTATCGCGAATGGACAAACATTGGAGAAATGTGTCCAACCTTCATTGTGATAATCCTGGTTGGCGCATTCTGGACACGTTGCAGTTTGTCCAGATCCTTGTCTGGAAGTGATGAAAGCATGGACCAATTTCTCAGTAGTGTCATATCTTGCCAATTTTGCGAATAGCGAAGGAGGCATACTGTGACAAATGCTGTTTGCATGCTATGTCAATAGTCATCACGAACATCCTAAGATGGCGAAATCTTGACATTTTTCATAATTCATTTTTTATGTATACTTACAGAAAACTTATAAAAATCTACACACAAGCAACATGCAGAAGAAAAATATAATCACAGACTGTTTTCTAATTGTACCATGCACGGGTTCTTGACTACACATTAAGTAGTATTTAAAAAAAAATACGACTTTTTCATACATCAATTCCAAACCCATTTGCCAAAGTAGCCTTTACAGTGGGGTTGAGTCTTCAATTCTGAGGGTTTGGAATAAAAAAAATATTGATTGATAACTGTTATGATGTCTCGTAGGCGTCACAGGTCAGAAATACCTTTCAAACACAAATAATTGAGCCTTGTGCACAAGTAATCTGAATTTTATAATATAACATAGATTTAATGATTTTTAATTGGTTTGGTTCAAGAATTTGGTATGTCCGAAACAATATTACATATATTAAAATATATGGCTTAAAAGACGACAGCAGACACTTTAGCTACCAAGCTCCGGCGGCATCCAATATTATATAAATCCCGGCAATATGTAAAGCTCAAATCTACCATTATTGTAGATTAAAACTAGCTATAAATAACTATACTGTATAGCTTCCTGGTTACTAATGCTGGCCCCTGAGTCTTTAAATTTCAGTCACAAGTAGTTAACTTCTCACAGCTAGATTCCCTTTCTAACATAATCAATTACATTACATCATAACATGCATACAACATAACCTAGCACTGTCAAATCAGATTTCACATATATTACATAATCAATCTGACATTGTCATCACCTCAACAATTATAACTATCACGGGGAATCCCCAAATCTGGCAATATGTTTTTGATCTCACTGCATAAACAAGTTGACTCCACCCCCTGCTCTCTTTTTTAATCATAAACAAGTACTTTTTCCCCATGAGAAATCTTTTCTCACATAAAATTGAAAATAAATTTATTATCTTTAATCAGAAAAATGGCTATATAACCATAACACATAAAAAAAAATCAGATTTTTTTTCTGTTCACGATATCATTTTAACGTTTAAAACCAATGGACGTCGTCTAATTTATGATTTCTTCGACGTCAACGCTTGGTATCTTCAGTCTATCTTTTGCATATTGAAGTCTGCCCTCTATTTAAGAAAATGAAGGGTGTGCAGCGTAGGCCTAATTGGCGAAGAATGTGTCCGAGGTCGAAAGAATATAAATATGGGACGAGGCGCAGCCGAGTCCATTATTTTATTTTTTTCCGACCGAGGAACAGTATGAGCCCATAAATAATACTGCAAACCCTTTATTTCGATTCTATTAATTACCGAAAACAGCGTGATATACTGAGAAATGCATTCGCTGCTCCCATTATTGCAGAATATGGGCCGTAAACTGACCATTCAGGACTGCTGCAGTTTTCAATGATAATGGGCAGCAAGGTAATAGAATTTCAATTTAGCCATACATCAGAATATAATATGGCCCGATATTAAGCTCGTACAGAGTGGAAGCTTGATACACTATATAGGCCAATAAAGCCAATACAAATATTTGCCTACATGGAAAATTGGAAATTTACAAACAGAAAGATTGGTTATGTAGGCTGTACAATGATGGGGCTTAGGAACGAGTTTTGTGTAGATCTTGGATATCTCAAATGATTTCCCTCGAAATGGCAAGCGTTAATTACAGATTGACGTGTTTAATAAAAAACACGACTTTGCCCCATTTTCTAAAAAACTCTTAACAGTGGAGTATCTGATGAGACTCTCATTTGAATCGGCGCTACGTCAATATTATAATAGACTGCGCTGTGATGGTAAAAAGAAAACGCCATTGTCTTATTTTTTTAAAAAAAGTTTAAGGCGGTGTTTGGTGATTAATTAAAAAATTGAAACCTCCAGCTCAAAATATGGAGACATTGTAATAAGAAAAAAAAATCAATTTTACTGCAATCAGACTATTCTAACCCCCCTGTACATACCCTCTGAAAGTTTTACAAATTCCAAAATGCGGAAAGGCGTTGCGCATGAGATGCACTGAAGTGCAATTAGCAAAATAAGCATAGCAAGTATCACATGTTATTACACCTATAAAATATCTGAGATAATAGGCATAAGTCCGTCCATTTCATTGGTTAATCGCGCCAGACACAGGGTGATAGATTTTTCGAGCTTATCAGTGAATTTGGGCTCTTTCCCATGCGTATTTTTTACTAGTTTCCCTATATCATCGTACCAGAGGCAAAGTTATCTATGTTAGCATTAAGTCACACCAAATTTTAGTTATTACGGTTCTCCAAGAAAGAAGGAACTTACTCCGTTGTGAACAACAACAACACCACAAAAAGGCCGCCGCCAGTAGGTGGTCAGCGTCTTTGACAGACGACGAAATTGCTGCGTAATACGAAATAAAGATGCACAAAACTATGCGGATTTGTCATCCGGAAATCAGTGAAAACATCTTTGCGACTACTGTACGGAAAAAGGAAGTTCTTGTCGTCGGAAGCTGAAGTGCTAAGTTGTGCCAACTTGGACGAGTTGTTGGGGTTAAAATTTACAGCGAAGGTTGTAAATCTGGCATTTCAGCAAAGAAAAAGCTTACAGTCAACACGATATGGGCTCCAAAGGGCAATTGAAAATATTAGAAATATTGACATCAAAAAAAAAAGGAGTTTAAGCACTCTAGCCTGATCTAATGAACATTGGATACTTGTAGGAGTTTGGGCACCTACAGAGAAATTCACCGTGACAAGCAGGAAAGTGGTAGGCCCCTTACATTTTCTTGCCATTAACATGATAATTTATCTCATAAATATTTATAAGGTGTAATAAAACAAATACGACATGCTATTCGGTGAAATAGTGCAAACTATTTTTCCCCATCGTACTGGCTACAGGCCTAACCACCCCTCACCCGTCGTTCGGGTGTAGGCTGTAGCCCGTACTCGGGAAAAATAGATCGCACTATTTCCCCTCCAACCTTGTAAGTAGTTTTGTATATTATTACACCTCATGAATATTCATGACATAATCATGCTATTCATTGCTGATTCCTATTCCGAGCTATTTCCTAGGGAAATAGATTGACCTGTTTCCCACAACCTCGTCCCGAGAAGAAAAAGAAAAATAGAAAAAATCAAAGAAAAGAACAAAAAAAAAAAGTACAGTGTACTGAGGAGTGTAATAAAACAAATACTACATGGTTTATATCGGGAAATAGGGCACACTATTTCCCTTGTACTGGCTCGGGCCTATCCACCCCTCACCCTTCGGGTTCGGGGTGATGGCCCGTAGCCAGTAACCTCGGAAAATAGTGTACCCTATTTTCCCTCTAACCCTGTAGTATTGTATACTATCACATAGGTTTTTTCATGGATGTCATGTATTCCTGATTTCAGAATTGTTGGGTTTTACCAAAATTCCCACATTTTTATTCATTCTAGCCCATTTGGGACACTTTATATCATTTCACGTCAATGGTACTGCCTTTTAGCTTTTGTGGAAATTTGTCTTTTAAAAAATCGGATAATCACAAAAATGGAATTAGCGCACAAGATGGCAGCTTCACAGTTGTTGAATAATACTCCCAAAGCTTGAATGACGTTATGACCGTCTCGTAGACGTCCAAATGTCAGACAGTGACCTTTCAACCAAATTACGAGCCTTGGTGCACACTGATCTGGATTTATATAACAAACAGATTTAATTATTTGAACAGATTGGATCAAAGTTGGTATGTCCAAAGCACAATTATCTATACAATTAAAATTACACTTAACAATCTAATCTTACTCAAGTTCATTTATGTCTCCAACTAAAAGTAACGTTGCGTTTAAACGTCTGATATGTCATCACGCGAAGACTCCAAAATACAGCATGGCAAAGTGAACTTATTTCCAAATATAACGTATGTTTTGCATTATTTTCATTCATACTGTCATAATGCCTGTTTGATTTCATTTGGAGTAATTTGAATCATGTGTCATTGAGCCGTTTTTTGGTTGTTTGTTGATTGATGTCCTTATCTGAGATGTTGTAACATAAATTTCAGGGGTTGACCCCAGGCTGGTCTCATGGCCTTTTGGTCACCTCCCCATAAATTTTGTCTATGTAATTTGCTTTTGTTTAATATGATTTTTATTGAAAATAAAAAGTTGAAGTTGATTCACATGTAAAAATCCTCATTAATAGTCCATGGGAATATTCTTCGCTGTCCTGAAGATAACTGTTGTCCACATTTAATAAGATAAAATAGTCCCTCGACGACACTAATATTCCACAGTATATCAGTCCAAGATAATCCACCAACGATTTCTATCTGTCCACCATTTGGAATCTATTATTTTATTCCCCCCACCTTGTCTTCAAAGACGACAGTAGAATAATTACAAAAAGCGACTTCGGTCGGCTCACAGGAATTTATAAATCCCTGGCCTATGGTACTTTACAAGGTCTGCCTAACTCATTTGCAGATTAGAACCTACTATAACTCTAGCTACTTGTTACTAAGGATGTTTAGAGAGGCTTTATTCCATCATTTCACAAAGTTTCCCAAGTCTAAAATAGATATTACCACAGCCATCATGCATACATAACCTTGCACTAGCTGCCAATTGGAATTCAACATAAATTACATCATCTAAATTTGCATCACTTCACATATATAACTATATGGGGGATTTACCTAGATTCTGCACTGTTTTGATCTCAATGCATAACCATAGTTGACTCAGTTTCTAAGTTTACATCTTGGGGACTTCCCCATTTTCCCCTATTGTGCTATCTAACAGGTGCACCTTGTACAAACAACACTAAGGGATCCCCCTGCTCTCTTTTTTATCATAAACAAAGTAACTTTTCCCGTGAAAATCTTTTCTCAAATAAAATTCAGATATAAAAAATATATTGTGATCAAAAAAGAGGCCAATATAACAGAACGCACTCCTTAAAACCACCTACGTGCAATCCATCCAAGACCCAAGTGTGTGCTTTACATCTACGCAACCGTGAAGCCAGAACTAAGCTTAAGTTACCTGGTCTGGAAAACCCCTGGTGCACTGTGATAACCCGTCTACCTAGAGTTACCTTGGACCGCACTCTCTCTTATAAGACCCACATCTAGAAGACGGAGAGTAAAGTATGTTCACGCATAACATCTTGAACAAACTCACTGGCACAAGATGGGGTGCTCGCCACATCCCTAAGATCGACGGCACTTGCCCCTGTGCTACTCATGTGCAGAGTATGCTTGCCGTGTATGGGAAAGATCAAACCCATGCTGAGAAGCTTGTTCAGCGTTAAATGCCTCCTGCCGGATTATTACAGGATGCCTCCTCCAAAACCAACGGAAAACTTATATCCTAGCATGAATTGCTCCACAGACATCCGTCGTAGCGAGCGAGCATGCAAGACGCCATTGTCTTTTCTTGTTTTTCGGGGTCTGTATCCTTCTGGAGTGTCAAATCGGAAAGTTACGTTCGCATTTTCCGTTTAAATCCTCCATTTTAGGGACCATAACAGTCAAATCTAACTTTTTCACCCTCTGGATTCTGGGAATAACATCTGTATGAAAAATACACTTTGGCATTCTAAAATACGTAATGTATGGTCAAGAATCTGGTATATTTAAAAATCATATGAGATATCATTTTACGGTGTTAAACCAAGGACGACGTCTAATTGGGATTTTTTTCTACGTCCAACGATTGTATCCTTCAGTCTATCCTTTTTGCATGTTGAAAGACTGCCCTCTTATTTCTAATTTTACATTACATCAGAATATAATTGGCCGATATTAAGCTCGTACAGAGTGGAAGCTTGATACACTATAGCCAATAAAGCCAATACAGATTTGCATACAATGGAAATTGAAATTACAAAACAAACAGAAGATTGGTTATGTAGGCTGTTAATGGCAAGGAGGAGTTAGTTGTAAGTCCTTGGATACTCTGATTTCCCTCGAAATGGTGCAATGGTATTACAGATTTGACGTGTTTAATCAATAAACACGACTTTACACCAGGTTTCTAAAAACGGCTTTACCATGAAGTACTGATGAGACTCTCATTTGAATCGGCGCTACGTCACTATAGTAGCTGGCTGTGATTGGTCCAAAGAAACCCTCTTTGTCTATATTATAAGGGGGTGTGATAATTAAAAATATTTTTAATTATTTCAGTAATTCAAAAATATGGAGACATCCTAATAAACAAGAAAGTCCATTTTAACTGAAATCAGACTATTCAGAACCCCCTGTAGCCTATACCTCTGAAAGTTTTACAAATTCCAAATTCGGAATCTTTGCAATGGTGAATATTGCACTGAATTGCTATTATCAAATAAGCATTAAATGTTCACATGCTATCACATAGGGCAGGATTTCAGGTATTGCCTGATTTCAGATTTGTTGGTTTACCAATTCACACATTTTTATTCAATGTATCAAGGTAGGGGTTCTGGGTTTTAAATATGGGTTTTCATGATTTCATACATTTTTAAATTTGAAGGGATTCCTCTGTATTTGTAGGTTAGTGACAATCGCTAGCGTAGGTCTGATCACAGCTGGCTAGTGAAACATGGGGAAATGTAACACGATATAAACAATAAGCATGGCGCACTATTTTTTGGGACTTTTGCGTGGTAACTCTCAGACCAAGATGACTGTAAGTTGTTTGCCCAGGGGCGGGCAGTTTACGTTTTTTAGGTAGGGATATGCAGCCCCGATTTATGACGGGGGGCTTGGGACTGAACTTGTCTCTTAAAGGTAGGTCTGAAGGTGTATTTCGTGAATCCTAGCCAGGCCCAGGGGTTGACTAGCTTTTAAACCTGTGGGGTCAAAACCTTAAATTCCCGAATAAAGAGTTCAGAGCTTCACATTTTCAGCATTGTTTGTTTCTCATATATCTATAGTACACCAGAAAGAAGAAACCCTAGGTGATGTGTAACTTGAATTGGCATGGAATGACCCCTGCCCTACATTATTGTAAATTGAAACACCGGGTAATTATTAATGGTCACATGTCCTGATATTATTTGACCTCTATTACATAGTAGCCAACTAGTCCATCAATATTGGATAGTAAATATATTTTGTGAACTAAGCTATTTTTTTTTTTTTTTTTTTTGCAATTTATAAATTTAGGTGTTTTGCATCCATGGATATAGTCCTTGTGTGAACTTCAGTTTGAAGAACAGTGGCATTAATACTTTTCATTCATCTTCTCCTGTGTGGACACCTGTATTAGCCCTGGAGCCTCACACATTTTTAACAACAACATCTCAAAGTAAAAAGTTTGAGTGATTTTTAAAATATGTTTGACAGACAGACGCGACACCCCTGAAATGTGATTCCTAAGTGCCGCAAGTGGTGCTTAATGCGAGGGGGTTCCAAAACAAAGTTTGTACAGGGTCAAACTTGTAAATTGATCCAATCTTTTGAAAAGCACACCATGTTCTGTGTCTAAAATCTAAAAACCATAAGGATTCCAGAAAAGGTATAGTATACAAATATTGACTGCTTGAGGGGCATGGTTGAAACTATAGGCCAAGGTGATCTCGAACCCTTACTGCCCCGAGCGTACCGAGGGCATAGTAGGGTTTCTAGATCACCGCGGCCTATAGTTTCCAACCATGTCCCCGAATACAAAGCATCAATATTTGTTTTATATAACCGAATATATAGATTCTTGTCATCTGATTGGTTAAAAGAACATCTAAGCCAAGATTCTGTTTCACATAGGCCTACTATGTGTAGGCCATGGTTTAAAGTCACACCAATTTTGTGTACTTACCGAGTTCTCCAGGATCCAACTTCTAATGTTCCAATTAAACAATCCAAAATTTATAAACAGCAAACGCGCAATCGAACAAGTTAATTCCAAAGTTCCACTTCTCAATTCCATGTCAACATTTTTAAAGTCGCATCATGTCTCGTACGTTCTTCCTGCCACGATTGCACAAGTACCGCGTTTACATCCAGAACACCTTGTCCTGTAGACCTTGTGAATCATTCAAATCCAGTGACTCTTGAATTAGGCCCAGTCTTCTGGGATATGGGATGTTGTGCTTTACAACACCCCATGACCCTTACCTTGCTGTTTGAAAAAAAAGGGTTGCTGAGAAACATTTGAAAACTTGTGAAGAATTAGCAACCTTCATGACCTATGATATCAACTTTCCTTGTTTTGCGGAAGTGACGTTGGTCAAAACGGATCGCCGCCGCCATCATCGACTTTTTGCTTACAAAGTGCCATTTGTCTGCCGCAAATGCGTAGCAAGTCAAATAATCCTCGATATCTTCACGGCGTATTTTACCTGCCGTTTTGTATTAGCACTAATCAGCTGGCGTGTATTATTCATTTAAGACCTTCGTCATCTACACTCAAGCGTGGCTGTGATTCCAGCATTTCTTGCCCTTGTTCGGTGTTTTTTGTAGCGCGGCTTCTGACCAGCACTGTGGTGGTAATGTGAACAAAAATTCCCTAAAAGCGATCGTCTGCTTCACACCCAGAAATGTGACCCGTTGAGTTCGAGTTTCGCTTTGTATTCATCTCTTACACCAGCTTCATATGTACACTCATAATACGGATGGATAGTCTGTACGGCAGTTTCTCTATTCTGGGAAGAGGTGTCCCCGGCATAGTTCATGAACGAGATGCCCGCTCTCCCACGGCATAGTTCATTTTGGTTCAATTCTGGAAGCTAGTTGAATTCATGCCTCCCTTTAAACCAATCAGATGACAGACATCTTATATGGAGGATATAATTTGTATTGTACAGCCTAAAGTTTCAGAGTTATAGGCTAAAAACGCAAAAATCACTATAAGGGTCATTTCCAGTTGTACACTGGGGTCCCATTTTAAGTCGCTGCTCCGTTTGGAATAAAAAATGGTGTCAAATTATTGGTGTGGTCATCGGATTAAATAAGGAATAGTTTTTGACTGTCCTTAAATGCTTAGTTTTCCGATGTAGGGGGCGCAGAGGTCAACGTCCATTGCATTCAATGGGGCTTGAATCTTGTTACCCCCCTACTTTCTTAAGCAAGCATTTGAGACACTCAAAACTATTCCTTAATTTATCCTATGAGCCTCCACCATAATTAATGCACCATTTTTTATCCCAATCGGAGCAATTTTAAAATTTACCCCTGTCAACTGAAATTGACCCTTTTTTTGATGTTTGCTGTTTTTTAGCCTATAACTCTGAAACTTTAGGCTTACATATTACAAACTATACATTTATGATCCTTATGGTTAGACAATATCATGGTGTGCTTTTCAACATGATTGGATCAATTGTACAAATTTGACCCTGTACAAACTTTGGTTTTGGCCCCCGCTCCTATAATGCACCACTTGCGGCCCTTAAGAATCGCGTTTCAGGGGTCCGTGTCAGTCTGTCAACATATTTAATCCCTCAAACCTTTGGTAACTTGAGATGGTGTTTACAAATTGTGCTAGCTCCCGGGTTATCTAGTTGGCTACTAAATAAAAACAGACGCAAGCAAATGGCAAGTTATTGTAACCTAGGCACTAGCGAATTGGTGATGAAAGGCCACTGATGAATTATATAAAAGTTTTTAAATTGGTATTAGATGAGAGTATGGGTCATTTTTTTCAAACACTTTTAACAAAATCATTATCAATTAGTGACGCAATTTAATGAGAGACATGGCACATTTTAAAAGCGTGTCCCCCATCATTTTTTTTAAAAACTACATTTTTCATGGTTGCATGCTTTTACATGTGTTAACTCTCTCTGAAATTTAAAAACAGAACCGTATTTCAAAATGCCTTTGAAACCAAATTAGAAGCGCCTGTATCCTCAATTGGAAAAAAAAAAGAAAAAAAAAAAGATTGACGCTACTTAACAAGATTGACGTCCGATAAAATAGATCGGCATCCGATTTGTGTACATTGACGTCACACAACAGCAACGTGCGCAGTGTGATCGTCGTCAGATTTGTATACATCGACGTGACGTGAAGTTTGACCATAGAACGTGAAGTTTGACCGATAGAACGTGAAGTTTGACCGATAGAGTGTGAAGTTTGACACATAGAGCGTGGCAACTCGTTTATGTCCGCCTCTGGCATTCCATATTTGCCAGTGGCGGATTTAAGGAAAAGGGCCCCTGTCAGCACTTAAGCGGCCCTTTTACGGGCCCCTTTAGCGTTCAAGAAGCAACATAATATCGCACTTTAGTGTCGACTAGGTGTGTGTCCGAGGGGGCCTCTGAGAGCAATATTTTAAGGTGGCCCCTGTCAGCGCTGCTGACCCTGCTGACCCTTAAATCCGCCACTGATACTTGCCCTGTATGGACAGATCAACCCATGCCTAAAGAAGCTTGATTCAGCGTTAATGCCTATCTCCTTCGGCAGATGCCTCCGTCCAACTCTAACGGGAAAACTTTAAATCTAGCAGAATTGCTCCACCAGACATCCGTCGAAGTGGAGCGAGCATGCAAGAGCGTCGCTGCCAAGTATCTAATGTAAAACACCCTATGTCTGGACAGATACCTGCTGCCACCGCCTTAAATCCAAGAGAGTTTCTTAAGAAAGTCCAACCCTTGAAACAGTCTCTAGGAGCTTAAGAGATCGCCTTGTGGAAAGAAAGACTTGCCATCACCAAGTCACATCTATTGGTATTGAAACGGGTGAGCATCTCCACCTGGACTGACTCCTGCGTGGGCTGAATGGCGAGCCCCAACAGATTGAGAACCAGAACTAGGCCTATCTAAGGTGTCCTTGCAGAAGTGGGGCTATCCTGGAAGCGATCATCGCTGTGGTTGTGGAGCAGCCCACAGACAATGGAACATCTCTTGGTCTGCCCACTGCTGGAGCAACAATGCACAGACAGGAACCTTGCGGAATTCAGTGAGCAGCCCGACGTTGTACCCATCTCTGTCTGGATCATATTTAGTAACCACTGTGTTTGGATCGCTAAGAAGAAGATCGCAAATCGGGCATCTAATTCAGGAATTTAGCAAAGGAGCGGCATTCTATGCAGTCTGAGTAGGAATTAAAGATAAGAACTAAATACCTTTCAAAATAATTTTAGCTTTGCTGTCTTAATGTAGCTGGTTATACAGAAAATAGCGTTAAATAACATTGTAACGTCATACTGATACCGGTGTGAAAGCAGATATAGTCCGTAGGACCATCGTCCGGGGCTCCATAGACGATAACGGAATAAAGCGTGAAACTAATGTTGCGTCAAGAGTCAACTGAATCGAAACTGAACCCTATTGTTCACCATTGTTCCCGGACTATGAGTACGCCGGACAATGGTACTTCTACACCGGCATTCTAGCCGAGTCGAGCACGTTAGGTAAACATAATTAGGTAACTCTTTAAAAATTAAAGAATTGAAAACACTGAATTAATACCCTGCATAGTTGCATCTTGCCTGGCGCATGACCTTGTTTAAAATACACACAGATTAACTACTTAAGCCTCTTAAGAATACCATGCAATACACTCGGTCGCACACAATCATTTCTATCAGTAAATCTCTGAATAATGAGATCATGGACATACCTACCGCTGCCATTTCACTGATTGTTAGATTAGGCAAATAATAACAATTACAATTCTTCCAAGAGAGTTTAACACAAAGAGTCTCTATAGCATAGAGAGGCAAAACTTTACGTCATCTTTAGAAATTCTAGTCTCCGCATGTTTGGCCGACAACAACGAAACATAGAGTACCAACAATAAGAAAGCAATGGCTGCCCTCCGCTTCTTCCACCAATACTGGGGTGCCGCTTTGCATATTACACTAATCGGTAGTGATCAAACTGTGTATGTGTTAGAGGTGGCCAGGTGTAATAAAGGTGCACCTTGAGCATTTTGCTCAGATACTCACTCGGCTTAGGTGCGTAGGCGCGCTTAGGTGAAAGATGTATTCCATTGAGGCGGTTTATTTAAATCAGACGACTGACGTGTCATTTCATCGTTGTGTGGGCCAGGGAGGACAAATTTAACCACCCCATAGCACCCACATCCAACAACTGATATTTTTGCCGGATTGTTTGTATCGAATTGACTTATGTGTGTATATAAGCACCGCAAACTAATAATTATTCGTGGTCAATATTCAAAATTATTATTATGTAGTATTATTACAAAACGTTGATATGGCGCTCTACAGAAGAACACAGCGCCTAACAATAATGAATAAATACAAATTTAACCTACAACGTACATGAAATCAGGCAGCTGCCAGGATTACAATAATAAAAACACCATATACAAAGCATCAATATAAACAAGAACAATAGATGCAAATAAGGAAATAAATGAGTCCTTGAGTGCACCTTGAAAGACCCGCGACGGAAATCGCTTCACGGATACCAACCGGGAGCTTGTGTCAAAGGTTAGGTCCCATGACTTGGAAAGATTTGTCACCAGCCTTACCTTTTGAGCGAGGGACCACAAGTCTGTGGTATCCATGGAGGAGCGGAGTCGACGTCGGTTCATCACCTTGCCTTTAAATATGTAGGCCTATTGGTACAAAGTAACAAATCATTTCACGTAGCCGGGGCTTCACCATGGCACTGATTTAAAAACATATACCATAAGTTGTATACAATCCTTTCCTTTACATATGCCGCCAGTTTGTAATGTACCATGAGGTAGAAGATCTCTGGTCTCGTCGCATACAAACACCAAACGCGCTGCTTTATTTTGGATACGCTGTAGGCGCTTCAGATCGCTCTCTTTAGCACCAATAATAATGATTCGCATAATCTATTCGAGACAAGACCAAAGCTCTTACTGCTGGTACAGCGTCCCTGAGTATAAACCAACCTCCGAATACGCCACAAATTACAATGTGGAAGGGTTAACACTCTTACAAATGCTATTAACTTGATCAGACATACTTAAATTGAATCAAACATGACGCCCTAAGTTTTTCTTAAATCAACTGTCAGCGCCCGCACGGACGACTGGTTTTGAATGGGCTTCACCCCCTTGTTAACATATTTTTTTGTCAATAACTTGTAGCTTTAATTCAATCAATCTTCGACAAAATAGATGCTGCAAAATGGGTAGCCTAAATGCTTTTACTGTACTCACTGTGTATTGCTCTATCAAGTAAAAAGCACAGGCTAATTTACAAACACAGTCTTTTTTTAGGCAGGTTTTTAACTGGTTTTAGTATTAACAGCTTTCGTGGGCTGGGGGTAAAATTTTCATACTACCTTTATGTGAAATAACACACCCCTATGGCAAGTATTTTGCACAAGAAAGATAAAACCTGGTGTTTCAACCGAAAAACCAGGTTTTTTCGAATTTAAACCAAGTTTTTTCAATCTGAACAGCAAGGTTTTTTTGAAAAGCACAAGTTTATCGGTGGCCAAAACTTGGTTTTTCGATCGAAAAACCGGTTTTTTAAACTGTTGCTTATCGGATTTGAAAAACAAGTTTTTCGATTGAAAACCAGGTTTTCGATTCGAAACAGCTAGGTTTTATAAACTAGTTATCGGTCGAGAACCTGGTTTTTCGGTCGAACCTAGGTTTTTCAAACTTTGTTTTATCGGATTGAAAAAACCAGGTTTTTTTCGATTCGAGAAGCAAGGTTTTTTGATAAACCTAGTTCATCGGTCGAGAAACCTGGTTTTTTTCGGTCGAAAAACCAGGTTTTCAAAAACCTCGCATATCAAATTTCAAACCTAGTTTATCGGTCGAGAAACCTGGTTTTTCGGTTGAAAAACTAGGTTTTTCAAAAACCTAGCTTATCAAATTTGATAAACCTGCTTTTTCAAATCGAAAAACCAGGTTTATCGATTCGAAAAGCTAGTTGTTTTGATAAACCTAGTTTATCAGTCGAGAAACCTGGTTTTTCGATCGAAAAACAAGGTTGTTCAAAAAAACCCTGCATATCAAATTTGAAAAACCAGGTTTTTTAAATCAAATTTGAAAAACCAGGTTTCTCGACTGATAAACTAGGTTGATCAAAAACCTAGCTTTTCAAATCGAAAAACCTGGGTTCTCAAATCGAAAAACCAGGTTTTTCAAATCGAAAAAGCTGGTTTATCGATTCGAAAAGCTAGGTTTTTGATAAACCTAGTTTTTCAGTCGAGAAACGTGGTTTTTCGATCGAAAAACCAGGTTTCTCTACTGATAAACTAGGTTTATCAAAAACCCAGTCGAGAAACCTGGTTTTTCGATCGAAAAACAGGTTTTTAAAATTTAATATGCAAGGTTTTTGAAAACCTGGTTTTTCGATCGAAACCCCAGGTTTCTCGACTGATAAACTAGGTTTATCAAAAACCTAGCTTTTCAAATCGAAAACCCAGGTTTTTCAAATCGAAAAACCAGGTTTTCAAAAACCTTGCATACCAAATTTAAAAAAACCTGGTTTTTCAAATCGAAAAACCTGGTTTATCGATTCGAAAAGCTAGCTTTTTGATAAACCTAGTTTTTTCAGTCGAGAAACGTGGTTTTTCGATCGAAAAACCAGGTTTCTCTACTGATAAACTAGGTTTATCAAAAACCCAGTCGAGAAACCTGGTTTTTCGATCGAAAAACAGGTTTTTAAAATTTAATATGCAAGGTTTTTGAAAACCTGGTTTTTCGATCGAAAACCCAGGTTTCTCGACTGATAAACTAGGTTTATCAAAAACCTAGCTTTTCAAATCGAAAACCCAGGTTACAAATCGAAAAACCAGGTTTTTGAAATTTGATATGCGAGGTTTTGAAAACCTGGTTTTTTGATCGAAAACCCAGGATTCTCGACTGATAAACTAGGTTTATCAAAAACCTAGCTTTTCAAATCGAAAAACCTGGTTTTTCAAATCGAAAAACCAGGTTTTCAAAAACCTTGCATATCAAATTTGAAAAACCTGGTTTTTCAAATCGAAAAACCTGGTTTACCGATTCGAAAAGCTAGGTTTTTGATAAACCTAGTTTTTTCAGTCGAGAAACGTGGTTTTTCAATCGAAAAACCAGGTTTCTCTACTGATAAACTAGGTTTATCAAAAACCCAGTCGAGAAACCTGGTTTTTCGATCGAAAAACCAGGTTTTTGAAATTTGATATGCGAGGTTTTGAAAACCTGGTTTTTTGATCGAAAACCCAGGATTCTCGACTGATAAACTAGGTTTATCCAAAACCTAGCTTCTCAAATCGAAAAACCTGGTTTTTCAAATCGAAAAACCAGGTTTTTCAAATCGAAAAACCAGGTTTTTCAAAAACCTTGCATATCAAATTTGAAAAACCTGGTTTTTCAAATCGAAAAACCTGGTTTATCGATTCGAAAAACTAGGTTTTTGATAAACCTAGTTTTTCAGTCGAGAAACCTGGTTTATCGATCGAAAAACCAGGTTTCTCTACTGATAAACTAGGTTTATCAAAAACCTAGCTTTTCAAATCGGAAAACCTGGTTTTTCAAATCGAAAAAAAACCCTGGTTTTTCAAATCGAAAAACCTGTTTTTTTCAAATCGAAAAACCAAGTTTTTCAAAAACCTTGCATATCAAATTTAAAAAACCTGGTTTTTCAAATCGAAAAACCTGGTTTATCGATTCGAAAAGCTAGGTTTTTGATAAACCTAGTTTTTCAGTCGAGAAACCTGGTTTATCGATTGAAAAACCAGGTTTTCCAAATTTGATATGCAAGGTTTTTGAAAAACCTGGTTTTTCGATCAAAAACAAGGTTTCTCGACTGCTGAACTAGGTTTATCAAAAACCTAGCTTTTCAAATCGAAAAACCTGTTTTTTTCAAATCGAAAAACCACGTTTTTCAAATCGAAAAACCAGGTTTTTCAAAAACCTTGCATATCAAATTTGAAAAAAAAATGGTTTTTCAAATCGAAAAACCTGGTTTATCGATTCGAAAAGCTAGGTTTTTGATAAACCTAGTTTTTTCAGTCGAGAAACGTGGTTTTTCAATCGAAAAACCAGGTTTTTCAAATTTGATATGCAAGGTTTTTGAAAAACCGGGTTTTTCAAATCGAAAAACCAGGTTTCTCTATTGATAAACTAGGTTTATCAAAAACCTAGCTTTTCAAATCAAAAACCTGGTTTTTCAAATCGAAAACCCGTTTTTTCAAATCAAAATACCTGGTTTATCGATTCGAAAAGCTAGGTTTTTCAAATTTGATATGCGAGGTTTTTGAAAAACCTGGTTTTTCGATCGAAAAACAGGTTTCTCGACTGATAAACTAGGTTTATCAAAAACCTAGCTTTTCAAATCGAAAAACCTGGTTTTTCAAATCGAAAAACCAGGTTTTTCAAATCGAAAAACCAGGTTTTTCAAAAACCTTGCATATCAAATTTGAAAAACCTGGTTTTTCAAATCGAAAAACCTGGTTTACCGATTCGAAAAGCTAGGTTTTTGATAAACCTAGTTTTTTCAGTCGAGAAACGTGGTTTTTCGATCGAAAAACCAGGCTTCTCTACTGATAAACTAGGTTTATCAAAAACCCAGTCGAGAAACCTGGTTTTTCGATAGAAAAACCACGTTTCTCGACTGAAAAACTAGGTTTATCAAAAACCTAGCTTTTCAAATCGAAAAACCTGTTTTTTTCAAATCGAAAAACCTGTTTTTTCAAATCGAAAAACCAAGTTTTTCAAAAACCTCGCATATCAAATTTGAAAAATCTTGTTTTTCAAATCGAAAAACCTGGTTTATCGATTCGAAAAGCTAGGGTTTTTGATAAACCTAGTTTTTTCAGTCGAGAAACCTGGTTTTTCGACTGATGAACTAGGTTTATTTTTTTTTTTTTTTTTTTTTTTCGATCGAAAAACCAGGTTTTTCAAATTTGATATGCAAGGTTTTTGAAAAACCTGGTTTTTCGATCGAAAAACAAGGTTTCTCGACTGATGAACTAGGTTTATCAAAAACCAAGCTTTTCAAATCGAAAAACCTGTTTTTTCAAATCGAAAAAAACAGGTTTCTATATTGATAAACTAGGTTTATCAAAAATCTAGCTTTTTCAAATCAAAAACCTGGTTTTTCAAATCGAAAAACCCGTTTTTTCAAATAAAAAAACCCGGTTTATCGATTCGAAAAGCTAGGTTTTTCAAATTTTATATGCGAGGTTTTGAAAACCTGGTTTTTCGATCGAAAAAACAGGTTTCTCGACTGATAAACTAGGTTTATCAAAAACCTAGCTTTTCAAATCGAAAAACAAAACCTGGTTTTTCAAATCGAAAAACCTGGTTTTTCAAATCGAAAAACCAGGTTTTTCAAAAACCTTGCATATCAAGTTTGAAAAAACTGGTTTTTCGATTTGAAAAACTAGGTTTAAACACAGGAAAACGCAAATACAATTCTGTAATTAACGTCGCCTAAATTAAACTTTAGTCTAAAGAATTCGGGGATTACTAGGTCAGTGTACATTTAGGAAGAGTGTAAACATATCGTGCATAGTGCTCATAGAATTTAATTATTTTTGCATGCTATGTTCAATTCTAAATATCATTTTAAATCCGTAATTCTAATGCCATAAACACTTGCAATCAAAATGTTTAACACTTAAAAGATTACAGAAAAGCGTTTAATTCCTAAACACCGTTTTCACAGTGAAGTGATGTGAATGGTTTATAAATCGATTGTATTAAAACTGTACAAAGATAAATTCAGAAAAGTACAGTAAACAAAATTAAGTTTTGTACTTTGCCCTTTTTCTTTTAAGTCACTTTCTATTGTTAGGCAGCCAAGCGAGTTTTTGGATAGATTAAAATGCTTCTTCCCTATTTCACCTAATGGATATGACCCAAAACTTTTCACCAGCTCCTACATCAGCGCGAATCGAGTATAGTGTACTACTCTACCATGTTTCTACCCTACCGAGTAGAAAACTAAAAGTGCGGAGTTGTAGCCAAGTGTAACCAAGCTGTAACTGAACTTGAACTAACGGACATTGAGGTGATATAAAATCGTAATCCAGCTTCAGTTAAATACAAGCTAAGAGTTTACAAGGTATGTCAAAATAACATTTTTAAAAACCGGAGAGAAACATATATTTTCAAAGTTGTGAGACTCGCATCATTATTGAGCTTGAACTGTAATACAATTGGGTCTTGAACTGTTAGTGAAAGATGTTGACTTTTAGATAAGTGTGGATTGATATGTGAAATGAATTGTTACCTTATGTGTGAAACTTGTCTGATAACCAGACCCAAGTGAAAGTTTTGGCTTATATTGAGTAAAAAGCACACAGTAAATATCAGGAATAATTAAAGCAATATCAGCAAATTGTTTGAAGAGCATTCCCAATTTTTAAAATTTGACATTATTGCACAGGTAATTGTCTAGTAAACTATACGTGCGAAGTGCATGGTTGTCAAAAATGACGCGATTTTGTAACTAGAATCGGCATATCCGATGGTGATTTATCAGCAGAGCTGGAAATGCCAAATTTCTGTCCGTCCATTGAGAAATAGTGCCACCGCACTAAAATGACCTCTAACTTGACCTTCCCGAACCAACTGAACAACTAATGGATGAGCATAGACACATACTATACATGGGCTATTTCACACTAAGTGTGCACTTTGAGTCTCACAGAGGATCAAAATTCACCTCTATCTGATTTACACAAACTCAGTGGAATTGAAAAATTCAGGATGTGTCCCAGTAAATTCCAAAATATTAGAGCATGGCATTTTCAGTAACATCACTAAAAATATCACTGAATTAGGGATGAAAAGCTGCTGTCTGGAGAGGACATTTTATTTAACAATCACCTTACCATCTTCAAAATGGCAATTCTTAATTTGTTCTAGGGTTATATACCGATTTATTATTTAAGTGTGCTGGTCACTGAACATTGTTGAACACTTTGTGAGTCTGTAATGTGTCATTTGACAATATTTAAAAATATGTTAGCTGTTTGAAATCCAAATAGTAATGCTGAACATTTGCAAAGAAAATTCTAGTAATCTCACTGTTTATCACTTTACTTTTTTTAACTATATGCAGTTATATGATGCAGTTATATGTGCAGTAACATCATTAACAACAACATTCCCAATGTTTAGTAAAGTTTTACATCAAGATATCTTGTTGTTATACACAATCTGTGGAACTTAAGCTGAGAAAGGACCATATATTCAGGAGAGGACATTTTGTTTAACAATCATCATACCATCTTTGGAACAGCCATTTTTTACCTTAAATAGGTGAATACTTGTCTGTTGTTTGATTGTGCTGGTCACTGGACATTACCGCATACTTTGTGTGTCTTTGATGTGTCATTTTACAACATTTAAAAATATTGTAGCTGTTACAAATCCAAATAATGCTAAACATTTGCAAGGGTAATTGTGGAAATCTCACTGTGTCATCACATTACATTCATGAACTATGCAGATATATCATCAGCAACATCATTCCATTTTAGAGTAAAAGTTCAACATCAATATATCCTGTTGTTATGAAAAAATCCAAGGAACTTGAGCTGAGAAAGGACCATTTAATTTGTTCTGGAGAGGACATTTTGTTTAACAATCATCACACCATACTTAAAAGACAATTTTTTCATACTTGTCTATTGTTTGGTTGTGCAGGTCACTGGACCCTGCTGCATATTTTAAGAGTCCAAAATGCCATTTTACATTGTTAGGTGGTACACATCGAGATATTTTTGAACATTTGCTTTAGAGAGAAGTACTTAATTTTTTTTCAAGAATTACACAAAAACCAAGGCAACTTGTTGTTTCTAAACATAATATGCAACATAAATTATTAACTTATCACATTAATATAGGTGCTGCTACTTTAATACTTTATTTTTTTGAATTTTAACAAAAATCATGTATTGTTCTGGAGAGGACATGTGTTAAAAAAGATGCAAAATCATAAATTTAGACATCCCAAAGCATGACAACAGCAAATTTATGTTCTAATCTGTTAGGAGAAATAATGCTTCTTTTGTAGGAGTGAAATATAAAATATTCCAGTCATTCTTGGTTCAACAATTACCTATTATCACATGTTCTGGAGAGGACGCGCTTTTAACGCGGAATCAAGATGGTGAAAACAGACCCTTGGTTATATTTCTGCCAAATACCCACTCAACTAATTGTCATTTGTCATCATTAGGTAACAATACAAAGTTGTTATAGACAAAGTTTAAGAAGATATTTTGAATTTATTAAAATACAAATGAAGCCTTGTTGTGGAGAGGACATTACATTTTTCTTTTAACGCGAAATGCGGATTTTACAATAATTTTCATAACTTTGTCATTTTTACATCAATTTTCCTCATATAACTTGTATACTGTCACACACATTCTATATTTTACCACTAATAAAAACAAAACCACAGATGATATACTATTATGCTAGGAATTTTAGGTGCAATACCTTCAAACTCTAAAATGAGACTCCAAAAATGTGTTAAAAGTGCACATTTTAGCCAAAATTTAATAGAAAGAACAAATAGAATTCCGTAAAAATGCTCCTGTAGCTTGCTCTCCAAAGCATTTATCATATAAAATGAATAGCATTATGTTATTCCATCAATTTAAGCAACTAGATGTGATAATAGTGGTAGTTGCTGAAGTGCACGCTTAACGTGAAATAGCCCACATGTACTTGGCACAATTTCCCGGCTATTTCATATTAGGACGTTTCCATCAGTCGTTGAATTATTATTGGAGATTTCCAATATTAATTACTCTAATTACAAAATTCCTTCTTTCGCCACCCATACACAAGTTTGAGGTTTAAAATTCAGAGCTGTGAATGGTAAATCTCACACTTATGTATAGTTTACTAGCCAATTACCACTGCAACTGTGCAAAAAATCTCAACATTTTTGAAAAATTGGGGGTGCACTTCAAAAAATGTGCTGGTATTGCTTTAACATTATGCTAAATCTCCCCAAGACAAACAAGAGAATCGGACGTTGTTCTGTTAAATTCGATGGAATAAATCATTGTGTACGAGATATCAGATTATTTCAATTTTCGTTTTCTTCTGTTGTGATCTATATTATTCGTGGTCAGATGTCAAATTCGTGCAACTCGGGTATGCTAATGGGAGTTTCCGTAACCCGACCCATCTGACACACTTTTTTTCTGACACGCTTATGAATTCGGAAACCTTAACGGAATAAACCAGTGGCCTCCAGCTCTCTATACTTGCGTTAAACAACAGTCAATCAGGAGGTCACGCCAACATGCGTTATTTTCTTGTACACGAGAAGGCAATGGAATCGCTGTGGCCTCAATAGCTGGTGGAAAAACACTCTGGAAAATGTCCTGATTTGAGGTCCAAAATACCTGAATTCATTATAAAATAATGTATTATTGTTGCGGAATGTCAACTACATATCTAAGTTGGTCTAATCCGACGTAAAAGGGTGTTTGGGGTTAAAAACAACGAATTAAAAGCGTTTAATTTTAAGTTTTGAAAAGGCTTATTATACTCGGCGAAACGAAACGAAACGGGCTCAGTGCATCCATTGGGTTACACGCTTTTATTCTGTGATCGTACATTTTACACTCTGATGGAATAAAGCGTGTAATCCAATGGGCGCACTGATCCTGTTTCGTTTTTGTTTCGTTTCGTCGAATATAATAAGCCTTTGAAAAAGCGTGGTCGCTAAGTTATAGAAATCCCATCAAATTTTAAAGCATCCCAAATCAATAATTAAATTGTGTGCTACAAAAAAGTCTGTGTACGTATTACTCTGTTTTAAGAAAGCGAAGCCCTCGGAAAATGTATAACATTGAATTTACTGGCATCACGGATTTGAAGTATCATATGCTATAACATGAGGCCTAGATTTTAATCCACAGGGAATGTGGACCGATAGCAAGGTTTGATTGCCATAATTGATTTGTAAAAGACCATGTATAATGACCCTGTCCAACCATTCACTGTGAACAATAGTACGTGGTGACCTGCCCACCAATGACAATTAAAGAGAGATCACACCCAGATAACAATACAATGTTGGGCCAATTCGGTCCAATGACAGTCTCGGCATTGGACCAATGTTGGCAAACGACATTGGCCCGACGTGGTTTGTCCAATGGGCCAACGTTTGCCACAACATTGTCATTGGGCCAACATAGGACCAGTCGAGCCAGAGCCAATGAAAAAAAAAAACATGCCATTAGGCCAACAATGGGGCCAATGTCGAGCCAACGGTACTAATTTCTTGCCAACGCTGATAAACTTATTAGAGACAGTCATTTATTATTTTTAATCATATTTTTGTCGGAGGGAGGGAGGGCAGGATGGTCATGACAGATTTCATCCCTACTGTTGAATACTGTAGGGAGAAATTTTGTCTTATCAACCTCAGGTTTGATTTACAAGTAGGTAAAGAAATGACAATGTGAAAAAGATTGTTAGCTGGAAAACAAAAGGGTATTCTGTGGTGTTATCAAGGGAAGGAAAGCATAAAACTCTCATTATTTCGCTTTTGAAGCCAATTAACACAATCATGGTTCTGTGTTAAAACAGAATCATACTGCGTCCATAAGTAAGAAAAACTGCATAGATAGAGCAAGACGCAGTAGAAGAATATTAAAGATGATTAATAATCAATAATTTCATAGGAATATATGAGAAGGTCCCAAGACCACACGCCCACATATTTCCACAATATTGGACCAAGGTTGGACAGCGTTGTATTGCCAACAAAGTTTACATGTAATTCAATGTCCACACCAACGTTGGTTCGACGGTGGCTTGCCGACCCGCCGACCCGATCCAATGATCGCGGCCTAGTGGCCCAATGTAGGGTCTTGCAAGGTTGGGCCAGCGTGGTCTTGCCAACAAATGTACATGTAAATCAATGTCACCCAACGGTGGTCCGACGGTGGCTTGCCGACAGCGACCGATCCGATGATTGCCCACATTGGCCCAATTGTAGAGTTGCTATCTGGGACAAGGATGATGCCTTGTTTACATGCGTTGAGCACAAGCCACAGGGAAAGATTATGGCGTTACTACCTTAAATGGAAACACTTAAGGTGATGGCGTCACGATAGATCGTTTCGATAGATTTTGTTAGATTTCGTGATAAATGAACTTTCACAAATATCAGAAAAAAAACATGATAGGGTCACCCCGAACGCGTTTTTGAGAAGAATTCTATTAAAAACACTTATTTTTTTCCAAAAATTTTGACACACGTCTATGGAAAAAATTCATTTTTTAATGGACATTTTTGAATATTAAAAAAAAAAATCGGTTTGTTCGATAAATCTTTTTGTACCACATTTTAATAAAAGTTGCGCACTAAAACTAACGTGTCACGCAGGGCAAACGCTTAAGCTGACACGAGAACAAAAATAGGAACGCAAAATGTGCCGCACTACTGATTTAAAACTTAGGAGCAGTGTTTTTTTCACTTTTGTAATTTTTGATTATGCTGTGTGATGTATGATGAGAATCAATAAAATGGTAAATATGGTAAAAAAGGGAAGAAAGAAAGGGAAGCAAACGGCGTGTTACGGATTTCTGAATTTTGAAGCATTTGTAATGCGTGTAGGCCTCTCTTAAACCAGTATTAGCCGATCGAAATATAGGCCTACCATAACTCTTAGCAATAAATACTGTCGTCAAATTCGTCTTTTACGAAGTTTAAAAGCGATTATTAATAAAAGTTGTCAATTGGGAACTTAAAGTCAATATTAGCAATTTTTTTGAAGAGCGCCCCCCTTTTTTTTTTTTTAAAAAAAATGAAGATTTTACACGGTTGCCTTGGTAAACGGGCTAGTAAACTATACCTGTGAAATGGTTTTAAGCTCGAAAATGGTCTGTGTTGTCAAAACGAAGGACTTTTGTTATTTATTATCGGGGTCCCCCGATATAATTAAACGGCTGCTGGAAAGGCCTTCCAAGGTGAAATAGCGGGAAATGGCGCCATGTAATTGTCTACGTTCATCCATTCATGTGTGTATTGTTAGGCCCAAGTCAAGTTAGAGGTTTCTCGAGGTGGCACTATTATGGACGGACATAAACGTAGCATTTCCAGCTCTGCCGTACAGCCAATCTGGGATCCCAAGTCTAATTACAAAATCGCTTATTTTATGATAAAATACGCATGGCTAGCATTCTCGTTCGCAGGTAGAGATGAGATGTGAATTTGTTTATGTTTTGGGCGCCCCTGTGGTGTAAGAAATTGGCAGGCAAAAGAACCTATACTTTGCATGGGGAAAATTCTGTTTTTGCTTGATAACTTTTGTTTAGAATTAAATATACTAACTTTCTTATCAAGCAGAATAAGCTAATGTATCTACCAGCTGCACTTTGTGACCAATTTAGATCAGGAAAGATTCTGCAATAATTTATAACCAGATTTTATGTGTATGTCTCAGAAACTACCTGTAATATTTTGCCTGACAGAACAACAGGGGCGTCCTGAATGTCAAACAAGGTACGTATAGGTCACATTCATTCTTTATAGTTGCCTAGACAATTACCCGCCGTAACTGTGCCAAAATATCCACATTTGACAATTGGGGCCGCTCTTCAAAAAATGTGCTAATATTGCTTAAAAAAAACATGAGCATTCGCTACGTCGTCTTTTCCGCCAATTATATAGTTGTCGGCCACTATTGCGGCCAATGGCGTGGACACACCAAAAATTCTGTGGTTTTGCTTTGAGAGGAGAAATCACAGCTCAAATGTTAAATAAGACTTAGTATCAGTTGAATAGGTCATTTAAGATTCCATCAACTATTCCATGTTTTTAAAAGATTATGAAGTTTCAGGTAATTGAGTAAAATCTTTCACGAAAAGATAATCAACATTCCTTTTTATTTTGCGGGATTTCCTGCCGTAAAGTGACGTGTAATATCCTTCTTTTTAGTAAAATTAGCGTTTTCCATTAAATGCCGTCATTGATGTTGAATACTGAAAAAAAATGTCTTATATCTACATGAGAAGTGTACATAAATGTCTGATTTTTTGCGTATATTCATGGATTTACACGAGCATATAATAATAAGGATCGTCATTAACTTTACTGCCGGAACGTTCGGTAAAATGAAAAGTGATATTTCCTCAAACAAAACATTTTAACTAAGGATCATATTCATCAGATGTTATGCTATTCAACCACTCTATAAGATCTAATTGGTGAAATGTTGTTGGAAACCAAAATACTCTTGTCATCAGGAGTGTATTTCATTAGACATTTCTTAAATTCTCTGGTCCTGCCTGACATAGAAAGTATAAAGAAAACACACTTTACGATACGCACTGAACAGGTGAGTGTGAAAAAACTCAGGAGAGAAGCTGCTTAATTTCGGAAAAAGAAGGATATTTAGTTTCTTGTTGGCCCGTAAGTAGCAATGTAATCTTTGACTCAAGTTTGTTTTATATGCATAAATTCTTTGAAACAGCACCACATAGGGAATAGTACATGTACTCATTGGAACAGGTAAAGGGCCCAAGCGTGGCTTGCTATCTTCGGAAGACCGCACAGCGTACGCAAGGGTGTTTTTTACGCGCGCGGACAGCTAGGAACGCCAAGTCACAATTTTGGCAGAAATATCTGCTTGGGGACTGGTGCGCGCAGCTAACATGACCCAATCACCTTAAAGTGGCACTGGCACATTTTCACAAAATATGAAATTTCTTAAATTTGCTCTCAAATGATAGTCCATGCCATTGGAATAACAGAGATATATTTTACACATAAAAATAACATACCCCAAAACAGATAGGGACATTGATATGAGGATAAAGACATCCAGGTAATTTGTAGGCCAACTTTTCCATAACTTTTATCAACAAATGTGTATATTACATGAATATTTTTGACTCGTACTCACTGATATTAAAACCACAAAGGTTATAGACCGATCACAGTGGTCATATCCGTGGGAAACATGCATAAGGCGTGCGTGTTCTTGTGTTAAACGCCATTTTCGTCGTCTGCTGAATTGAACGTCGCCGGCGACGTTAAATTACAAAATCGTTCTGTTTACCCATGAGGAAGCTGATTTGGTCTTAATTATTTCGGGTGAGGGCTTTTGTATATAAAAGCTTTACAACCATGCAAAAATATCGATTTTGAAAAATCTTGAGGGCGCACTATTTTTCAAATGTGCCAGTGTCTCATTCAATAGGGGCCAGACTATCAGAAAATGATGGGGTTCAAATTTTCAGACTTCTGCCCCCTTGTTACTACAGGAAAACAAATTGAAATCGAGTCAAATTGTGTTTTAATGTACATTAACACGTTCGTCTCCTTATAAGGATTAGAAAAAGTATATATAATCGTTTCGGCACAACCATGGCAAACTATACTGCCAAATAAGTATATACACACGGTGTTAGTCAACTGTAAATTAACATTCAATTAGCCGCGGAAAATAACTAATAAATTTTTATTACTTCGAGCGGAACACATATTCAAAATATGTGTTAATAAATCTGATATAAATTAATATAGTAACTCTCTCACTCATTGTATGATGGTTGCCTTTCCAGTACACGTCCTATTTTTGGAAGTCATGTTCAGAAGCTACGTGGTGATTCGTGAAGAAAGCAGGGTAAGTCTATAGATAATAAAACTTCCACTAACAAATCTATTTCAAAGGAATATGAAGACTTCATGTAAGTTCTGGCCAATATTTTATTTTTTAATTTGTTATCAAGTTATTGTGTATGATAACGTAATATTTAATTGTGCTTTGTCATTGACCATGTCAGCAAACTTATTTTTTAGGTTTGCTAACATTAAACACATATTTCATTATTAACAGGGGTAAAATGACCCATTCAACCAATGTCATGCCAAAAAATAATGAATACCGTTGTATGTTGTTTCCACCTTTTTTGGTACACCAACAGGTCGTATTTTCAATATTTCTAGAAGATATTACATCTAATTTATAAAAAAAAATATGGAACAAAATATTCCTTCGGGATCACTACATTTCCCAAGAGCGGAACAAAAATGATCATGGAAAATAAAAATTATAACAAGGCAATGAAATTGAGTTAAAGCACAAAAATTAGCAAAATAATGTGTTTGCCTCACTGTTCATGACAAATTGTCGACCCCTTCAGAAATATTGAAAATACTCAAAAGAAGTAGGAACCAACAATGGTGTTATATTTTATATGGAATTTGTTTTATGGTTCGCTTTAAAAAACCCATAAAACCATAAAAACAAAGTGTGTCGCCATATAGCACAATATGTTGAGCATTCCTATATAAAAAGTTAAATAACTATTGTTTGTACACGCATGAAAATTATGAACTGATTATTTTTCATGAAATCATGAAAAGATACTGATTTGAATGACATGCAGATGTAATTCAAATCATCGACTGTGTCGCCTGAAGCACCATTAACACGAGCTACTGACCAAAGACTTGGCATAAAAGTATGTTTGGATGGGAATTTCTGACAAATAGCAGCTATTGCACTTATGACCTTGTTGCACTCACGTGACGATTTAGGCTTATCACTGTGCATAATGCATGCGGCAAAGACTTCACGCGCAAATCCATCAAAAGTACAGTCTTGTGCTTAAAATAAGAGATTATTTTGACATGAAGATTTCTTAAATTTCTACCACAGCACAACAATAAATTGACAGTCAGTGAAAAAAAATCACTTCTCATCCAGGATCTGAACCTGGGACCTTCGGTTCACTAATCCGATGCTCTACCAACTGAGGCTAAGAGTCAGATGGAGAAGAGCAGTTATGAACCGAAACGTCCAGGTCAAATCCTGGATGGTAAGTGAATTTTTCACTGACTGTCAATTTATGTTGTGGGGTGGTAGAAGTAAAGAATTCTTTATGTTCTGTTAATACCCACACGTTTGAAGTTCTTTCATTCACATATATTATTTATTATGCGCTTAATTTGCTTTAATTGACCCTTTGGATATGTCAGATATTTTCACGTTGTAGTGATGTGATGTAAACTCGGTCAAAAATTGCGAGGCTTACCATTGTGTAAATATCTTACAAGGGTGACCAAACTACTGAATGTTATATTATTCTATAATGTTATCTTTTAAATATGTACAATTCAATCATGTGAATGCAAGATTTTACCATATGTCAAGGAACAATAGACTATCCAACTTCTATATCGAACACAAGGCAGGATGTGCAGATATCACCAACAGTGTTAAAACGGACTGAAATGATTGCGGAATTTCCATACTGTCGTGTTTCACATTTTTGTTGCATTATTAGAGAAATTTGCTGAGCACAAATTGCAATGCAATTCACCCGCCTGTGCCAGTGGAGAAAAATATTTCACCGAAGTGGCGGACCTCTCACGAGAGAAGGCGAAGTGTAAACATTGAGTTATAAAATATGATATTATACCTTTATATAATTCGTCAGAGTGCACAAAATTCGATGCCTTTGGAAAAGACAAAGTTAACATTAGAAGAAAATAACAGCAAGATCTTTTTCTATACTCTAGAAAAAAAATCACCTTAAAGTACCTGAGTGCTGTACGTGGAATATTCTTTAACCAAGCTACAGTGATACTTCCAGTATTATTTCTCCACGTACCTTTTGATTAATGATGATATCAGATTATATACCGTATACTAAGCCTTTCGCACCACTAGAACGCCAGCGTGTTTCTTGCCAAATATAGAGAATACTTGAAAATGAATTCCGAAATATTTTGGCATCTCGAATATGGAACAATGCAAAGTGAAAAGTGTGGTCTCATTTTGAAGTTTATAATGCTTCTTTACAAGTTAGCAATGAGAATAACATGTGAATGCTATCCTGAGAGATCTAATGTCTTCAGGCACACAGTTTCACAAAGAAATCCTAAAATTCATATTCGGGCCCGACAGGGTAAAATCATTTTTTCGATTTTATACATTGGTCAAGTCAATCTTTTAATAAAATCACAGTCCTTGTGATACACGGTCCCACAAATAAGTAACCCCCCCTAAATTCAAGACATTTCGTGCATAACTTCACTTAGAACTGCAATTATTGGAAAATTTTAAAAACTGTTTTGAAGCGAGGACACATTTGGCTCTGCCCAAATCGTTGCTTATTCAAAAAACGGACCGCCTGGGAGCATCATACACACTCTTTTTTTTTTTTTCTCCCAAAAATGAATGTCGTCAGAAAAAGTGGTACTTTACCGTATTCACCGGTTTAAAGGAAAAATTATCATTTACTAACAACGATTTAATTTCCATACATCCCATTGTGGTCTGAGTAAATAAGCATAACATTGACGCATAGTTAAACAAAAAGACAAGACAAGATATGCAGGAAAAAAAGCAATGAGATGTAGCGTTTACATTCATCAGTATAAAATAAAGTCATGTTTCTGTTGTTCTTTTTTATGAGAAAGGAGATACGTTTGAAATGCCTGCTTTTCAATATTAAATAAGTCTTAATTGTTGTGTCATCCCGGTGAGACTAATTCAATTTTCCTCCATATGCCCTACTGATGACATGATTGTAGTTGTTTACACGACGTGTTACAAATTTTGCTGATGTTCTTTGATGAATGTGGTTCCATGCTGGCTGATAATTCCACCACCTTGAGCCAGTGTAGTCTTCTATTAGTTGTCAAGCTCTGCTTCACATTTCGACTGGGTTGCGTTACACAAATTCATCTCATTATTGGTTTGTTTTGTCTGCATTTTGTCTTGTTGTTTTATTTGTTTGTCTATGCGTTCATTGTGTTAAGCTTATTACCTGGTCAGACCCAATGAAATAAAGAAAGGAAAATAAATCGTTGATGGTGTAAATCTTTTCTACTTAGACCTTTGAATACGATAAAGTGCCACTTTTTCTGACATCATTTTGGAAAAAAGGGAGTGTGTGTTGATGCCAAAAGTGTTTTTTGAAAAGCCATCCCCTTTAATATTGTTTCGCAAATATTCCTTTAATTAATCTATATTATCCTGTATATTTTGACAACAATCTCTGATATTTTAGATACGCTAGTAGTTGTAAATCATGAGTTCGACTCCCGCTGCAGTCAACGAGGAATATCACAATCTAAGTACCGATAGCGATGTGCGCTTGGCCAGCAGCCAATGAAGCGCAATGATTGTGACGATTCCCTGATGGCACCGTAATAATAGACAACAGCGCTTTGAGACTGCTCTACTGTTTACGGTGATAAAGCGCTATATAAAAACCGATGATGATGATTACTATTATTATTATTATGATTATTATTATGATTTTAGTAGTAGTAGTAGTATATAGTAGTAGAAGTATATAGTAGTAGGAGTAGTAGTAGGAGGTGGTGTTAGGCCTAAAAGTAGTAGCTACTTTCATAAAATTTTTCACTCTCAAATGTTAATTATGAAAATGAATAGTGCATTGTTAAATATGAAAATGAATAGTGCAAACAATGTGAATATGATATTATTCAGAATTCGCCTGCTTTGCTCAGACATCTTCATCATAAACCGACTCGGCAGATTTTGGCTTTTAGAGATTAAGTGCAAGCTTGGTCCAAAATGCTCAAACTCTTTTTAATGAGCTTCATTGTATTCTGGTTCAGCATATCACTGATAGTGCCTAATTTGTGCACAACACATGAACAGCACGTACCATTCTCTGACGAAAGAAGGGAAATTCGGCACCCGGGAATTTCGGCATATCACTTGCTTGTCTTTCATGTATATAGAAAAGCCCGCCGAAAACATATCCTTTGCCGCGTGTTAGCAACTTAGAAATCTCCCGTAGGCGGTCAAAATATTTTGTATATCCATGTTGGTTCGTCTTAGAATTAGTTATCAAGTTTCAAATTCCCGTTCAAATTCAAATTTTAAGTCGATGTTCTTATCCGCTATACGAGGGAGAATCTGGGAGAAGGTTGATAATCCTACATAAGCTTTACAGAATGAAGCGAAATAAGATTGTTATAGGATAGCTATGACCAAGAGGAGGTAGAGGATTCTTCCCACAATGCATTTCTTCCAATAGAATGTTTGCACTGGTTGTCACATGAGTTTATAGTGACAAAAAGTACTTAAATTGCAAGATTGGGATGAGTTATGTTCATTTAGGCACTTTTTTCACTATAAACTCATGTAACAACCAGTGCAAATATTGACATTGGAAAATTGCATTGTGGGAAGAACACTACCTCCTCTTGCATGGGGGGGGGGCACGCCATGGAATTCTTCCGCATTTGGTGTAACCCTTTATAGTCCCGGTAAAAATAGCGCCTATGCAAAATATATCAGCGTCCCGAGGTAATCAGGTTTGCATGACTCTTGCTTGGTTTTATGAAAAGGATAGAATAAGACCTCCAATATTATAAATCTGTAAAGAAAATGTTCCAAATCGCATGGCTACTGGGCGTTGGAATGATATGATGACTGAATCTGGTAAGGCGGCAAACGTGAAAGCTGAATTGATGGTTCTGTCCAAGTGCACTTTTCTCAAAAGTTCAACTGAAAATGTATCAAAAAGCAATTTAAATTAAATTTCCTCAGTAGTTTAAGCCATTCATGCAAGAAAATATCGCAACTATTGTCACATGGGGTGGAGATGAGAGCATGAATCATGGCATATTTACGTGTATTTCAATGGGAGAGTTATTTAGTAGTGCGCCCCCATGACCAGCTCTCAAGGGGCGCACAACACTAAATCACTCCACATTTGGGGGAATGGTAGGTAGTTCCGGTAAAATAACAAAACGTGCGTGAGATATTTTGCAGTCCTTTGGGGACCGGTTTCCAGTGAGGGTGGTATATTATAA